>OX328129.1:59950463-60195463 GCA_946811695.1 Gonocerus acuteangulatus | reverse complement strand
ACAAAATAATATACAATATTTTTTTTTAATTTTTCGCATGGCAGGACAGACATATTACTTTTTTATGTTCATCATAAATAATTTTATTACACTGAAGACATGTTTGGTTTCCCCTCCTGTTCTTTTTCCGTCCATAGAAGGAACATTTTCTAAGTCTTCCTGAAGGAGTTTGAGGTGGCAGTGTGTGTTACTGTACCTAGGATGCTGTAGATTTCATCTTGGAGTTATTTTTGAATGAGATTTTTCAACCTTTTATTCATGTTAGGTGTAACTAAAGAGAATGCAAGTCTTCAACAAGACTTTAGTTTCACTAGACGTTTCGTCACTTTGAAATTTGTCATCAGTTCCTTCAGCCTCTTACCGGGCAAATTCTTGGAGAATTTCTTCATCGGTAACCGACATACGATAACTTACTATAATAACATGTAAAACAATGGTAAATATTCATGGAATAACTCCTTGAGCTCTTCATACATGATGAAAAAGTTGTCACGTATACCACAAGGCGGTGTCGTATCTGACACTGAAACTCATTTTACGACAGATATACAAAAATGACGAGGAAGAACAAAGGTGAATGACTTACCTTTCTTGTTTGTTGTCTAGAGGACTACTGATAGATAGGGTAATTCACGGTTACATCCCTCAACCTATGCGCAGATAATCAGCAAAAAATGAAGAAAACGGAAAGTGTCGTATTCGACACCTACTTGTGGTAGGAGGGTTAAGCAAGCCTCCTTAATGATGAGATACTCTTCCATGTGCAGATCATAAATCTTCCCATTTGTCCCCATTTATGTCCAGTTACATGAAACATTTCTTTTTTTATTATTCTTTTTATGGTGCATCTGCTTCTACACCATTGGCGGCTTTAATTTTATTATTATTTTATGGATTAGGATAGAATTTAAAATGATTACTCTAGTAAAAGAGACCATCACCAAACTTGCAAGACTTTAATAAACCAAAAAATAAATATATACATCCAATGAAGGATATTAGTGAGTTATCAAATTGTTTTAAATATATGATTCCACCATTGTGAAAATAAATTATAAATGATTAAAAGATTACCATCTTATTATAAAAATTGTTCACTGATTTTCTATTTTTGTTAAAGGTTGTTCAGGATGCTTTGGACAGGGCTAGAGAAGGAAGAACCAGTATTGTGATAGCGCATAGACTATCAACAGTGAAAAATGCAGACTTGATAGCGGTTATTGCTGATGGACAGGTCAAAGAAATAGGGACGCATCAACAGCTTATTGAACTTAAAGGCCACTATTACGATTTTGTACGAAGTCAATGATATTCTCTAGGGTGATATTTCACATTTCAACTTGATATGTTTCTACCAATCAACTAACATATATTTGATATTCTTTGGATCAAGTAATCGAATCAGAATAATTGTTGAATACCTTTTAGAAAGTGAAGGATATTCAGTTAGGGTGCTTTTAAAACCAATTCTCAAGGAATCAAAACTTTATTGTAATATTCCTTAATTTTCAGGCAATCATTTAGACCTTAAAAAAAGAGAAAAAAAAACTGAGCTCACAAGGTATAGGAAGATAAACATTGCTTATCAAGATATACTTTTTTAAATCGTTGACTGCCAACAAAAAAATAACTCTGTTTATTTTTTTTTTTTAAAGTCTTAGAACAGTAAAGACACTTCAACTGACCTTTAAAAACAACAATAAAAATACTTATATCCAGTTACTATAATATCACTTTCCTCAACCAGGTATATTCTTAAACTTGGCAATGTTTTTTTTTGTGCCAAAATTATCTCTGGAGAAAAACTAAACATTGCCAAGTTTAAGAATATACCTGGTTGAGGAAAGTGATATTATAGTAACTGGATATAAGTATTTTTATTGTTGTTTTTAAAGGTCAGTTGAAGTGTCTTTACTGTTCTTAGTAAGTAACTATGAGGTCTTCCAAGTAATGAACTTGGACATTTCTTTCTTGTATCATCTCTTGTATTGGCAAATATTTTTGGTTGAAAATATGGTACATTTAATGCACCAACTCATACTACTTTTTTGGAGTGTAGAATGGTTGGCGTTTTGGGGGGGTTTTTAGGAGGGGATATTTTTGAGGAAGGGCGTGTTTCTTTGTGGGGGCAGGAACTTGGCCTCTATTTCACATTTATGTTTTTTTGGGGATATATATTACAATACTATTTTATGTATTTTTTTTTCAAACGTTATATACGCACTCACTTGGTCTTAACAAAACCATTGCCAATATAATGGTCAATATGTTATATAATTGAGTGTGAATAACTGGTCAGAGGCCCAAAAATTATATATTTCGTACTATTTATACTTCCAGTACTACCTATATTTACATAATGGAGTATATTTTGGACAATACAATGACTGGAAATGGTGAGAAATTGAACGGTTCATTGGTCGACAGTTGTTGCAAGATATCACGATGAACACTAAAACTGTTTTCACAGTTGAAGGAAAATACATAAAATAGTAAAGTTATATATATTATTGGAGCGAATGGAATGCTCTACAACCCCATAACCGACATTTATTTTTTGGGTGCATCGTTGAAGAGATATCCGGTCGAGAATAGAAAAAAGTGTGTTTTTTCCCCAAAATGACAGACTTTCAAGAGCGGATATTTTGAAAACTGAAGATTTCTCGAAAAACTTCATTGACTAGAACTTGTAGGACATTTAATAAGCTTTCATTTGTTATAGAATGGTCATGTCGCTAGGACGCAGGGTTTCCGAGATATAAGTGAAAACCCGAAAAATGGGACCTTCTAAACCCCCCCTCCCCCCGGCTCAAAGGCAACAGGTGAGGACTTTTGATATGTTGACCACCTAACTAGCCGAAACAAAGTTATGAAGTTAAAAATTGTGTTCCAAACATTTCCACCTATAACTCTTAGTTTCCTGGGCTGTTAGTCGCTACATTTCAGATTTCACGATGAACACTGAAATTATTTTTACGTTTGAAGGAAAATACATAAAATAGCAAAGTAATATATATTATTGAAGGGAATGCAATACTCTACAACCCTATAACCGTTATTTATTATTTTGGTACATCGTTGAGGAGTTATCCGTTCAAAACGGGGGAAAAAAATGCGGCAAAAGTGTTTTTCCCCAAAATGACAGACTTTCAAGAGCGGATATTTCGAAAACTAAAGATATCTCGAAAAACTTTATTGAATAGAACTTGTAGGAAATTTAATCAGCTTTCATTTATTATAGAATAGTCATGTCGCTAGGACGCAGGGTTTCCGAGATATAAGTGAAAACCCGAAAAATGGGACCTTCTAAACCCCCCCTCCCCCCCGGCTTAAAGGCTAGGGGCGAGGACTTTTGATATGTTCACCTCCTATCCAGCCCAAACAAAGTTACGAAGTCAAAAATTGTGTTCCAAAAATTTCCACCTATAGCTGTTTTCAAGCATTCGTTGCCTGGACTGCAATATAAAATCTATTTTTGTAGTTCTCCATTTATATCTTGTCAATCTTCCTCCTCATCATCATCATCATCTGACGAGTTCTCCCAGGATCCTGTGACATTCCATTACTATGGCTTAGGTAAGAGTGAAAGGTATTCATATTATTACATAATTACATTGAAATCACCAAAATTAAAGTAGTACTTTAGATCTTACCTTATAAAAAATTATTTGGAGCAAAGAGGGGCAAAATCGAGCAGCCACTTCTCGGAACACCACAATTTCAAGGCTTCAATTGTTCAGATGAAAGTATTTTCAAAGCTTTATTGGTACTTTCCAGGTCCATTGTTTAAAAAAAAATACTTTGAAAGAAAAGCTTTTGACACTAAATTTTCGAACTCAATTTTCTCCATTGTCACTTCATGTTTTTCATCACTTCAAAATAATATTCAAGAGTATTTTAACTATATTTAAAAACTGTCAACTCAATTTTGACCCCAAAGGTTGACTCGCCTTCAATCCAACCAAAAAACTTAGGTCATGAATGCTACTCAAATCAAAATGTTAACTAGTGTTTTTCTCCGCTCTCTTTGATGTTATATGGTGCCACTTTCAAAATACTTGGAGAGGTAATATTTTATACCTGGCGTCCCTAGACGGTTTCAAGTGTGACCGCACAAGAAAAAACTTTCTATGACTTTCTTCATTTTTTGACATTTTTCCAGGATTTGGGGATTCTGCCACATTGTGCGATGGTTAAAACCTTGAAAGGTGTGTACTTATGTTTTCAGATTATGTAGCTTAAGAATATTTTTATGCATCACACATGCTGAATTATCAATGTGATTTTTTACTTATTATTCAAAAATTAAAATTATCAGTAACCATTATACCAGGTTTAGTGTTGTGTATTCCACTTACTATTTTCTGGAGTGCTTTCAATCTACATGAATATATTCTGCAATATAAGAACTGCAAAATGGTTATTAGTTTATATAACTCATATTTACTTGTCCTAATTAATTATTTATTGTATTACTCTGCATTAATTGTAATACATATGTCCCGGTGCTGGTTAAACATATTAAAGAATAAATTTAAAAATAAGATTTAAGTCATGAAATTTATATCAAGAAGAAATCCACCTTAATACAATACATTTAACTTGAAGCAATAGGAAATGTTTTTTTTTTCTCTTTAAATATGTGAATAGTAAATGTATTACCTGAATGTATTATCTATTATGGTACTTATTATATAGCAATAAATTATTGAAAATAAAGACCTATTGATTTTGTAAACAGCAAAAATACAATTATTTTGTGATATAATATTTTATGTTTCTAGACGTTGATTTTTTAATTAATAATTCATTAAGTTCAAAATTATCTAATGTTTGGTCAAAATAACTTTATTCTTGAACTGATTGTTTTTAATATTCAATTTAATATGTATCAGATCATCCAATAAGTAATATCAGTTTCTTCTGTAGAATGTGTCGATGCAAGTTTTTCTGCTAGCTCTTCAACTGTTACAACAGGAATTTCTTTCACAGTAGCCGGCAGGCGTTCGTCGTCAAGCTATGTTGGTCGACTTGTACAAGGCTCGTCTTCGAGCTGGCGGTTTCCTGCTTGAAATCGTTTAAATCTCCGCTCAACTTGTCGCTCACTAATGACAATTTCGACATATATTTCTACAAGTTTTCGATAAGTTGAAGCAGCATTTCCTCCTTGATCGAATTCCCAAAGCATAACATGCAACAAGTGGTGTATTGAGAGGTCCATTTCAAATGATATTTGAGCACAGAATAAATAGGTTTCGCCAACCAAAACATGATAAATAGAGTATAATTCACAGAATATTTAATATTTCAGCCAGCGTTTCTATCAAACTGGAGATTTAGGACAAACCAACCTATTTAGGGGAGCTAACATAGTAAAGTAAATAAAATGTGGACATCTCCACTGGGCAGGATGCCAGACCAAGATATGCCTCAAAAAATATTTTCCGGGAGGGTACATGGAACCAGACGAGTTGGCAGACCCAGGCTGAGATGGCAAGATGGAGTGGCCACCGATGACCGCAGCCTGCTCGGAGTCCGGAACTGGAAAGTGGCAGCACAAGACCGTGACAACGGGCGGAAGCTGATTTTGTAGGCCATGTCTCACTAGTGGGATGTAGCGCTGAGGAAGAAGAAGAAGAAGAAATGTGTGAATAAAATATTCTTTATTTGTTTTGATTCCATCAGAGGAATGAAAAAAAAAAGGAGGAAACTGGAGACAAAGTGACAACATTTTCTTTGGTATAAATATATTTTATTTTTTTTTTGTAATACAATTTTTGAGCAGTTTTTAGATAAAAAATATAAAAGAGAATAAGTCTTTTGCTCTGCCTGTCCATCCCTTTTCAGGTTACCTCATTATATATGTCATTATACGTAATATATGAATAAGAGTAACCTATCAAATTCCTTAATATGTGTAGTCGAATGCACTGCTTACTTTGCAATTAAATCAAAGTATTTTCAGCTGCTTTTCTTTATTTTGTTTTACAAATAATTCCACAGTTTAATATAAGACAAATTATTGGATCAAAATTGAACAACTGTCAACAAGTATTTCACATTGATTTTGTATTTTAGTTAAGTGTTTTTTTTTGTTTTTTTTTGTTGGTGAAATATTTGAAATAATACGTATCATCAAACAGACATTGTTGAACAGATTTCATTTCTCGGAGTTTTTCAATAAAACACGTAGGTAACAGACCATCATCAAACATAACTTTTTCAAAAATGTATCAACCTGTTTGTAAGATACTAGTAAAATTTTGAAAGTTTTGTCAGTATAAAGAGTCTAAATCAGGTTTAAAGTATTTTGTGCTTTTTTATGCCAAATAAAGAACAAGATAAATCATATTACAAAATGATATTTTCAACCTCAAAATCACTATTTACAATATCCAATATACAAAAAAAAATCTTAGCTTATAGTAATGCCTAATGCTCATAAAAAAAATGTTGTTCAGACTAATAAAAAAAACAAGCTTTGTTGTTTTTTCATGAAAGTTAAAAAAATCATATGAATTCAAAAACTTCCTTTAACGACGAATATTTACAATGAAACAATACAAATAATTAAACATTTAGTGTTAACACTATCACATTGGCGTAAGGGTTCTTATAGTTTGTTATTTATTTGGAGAAGTTGCATTATCTTTTGAAGATAGTTGTTCATCTCCGTAACTCAATCCCAGCAGATAGGGTCTCTTCGAGGTGTCTACGCCCTTCCGATGTACCTATCCAGCTTGTTCCAGTTGGTCGAATAGTCAATTCTAAGGTGTCCGAGGGTGTTAACTCTGAATCGTGCTACATCTTCGTAGACTGGTTCTTCGTACGGAATTCTCTCGTACTCCCTGAAAAATATGAGTAATATAAATGTATTAATATTTTGATTTTTAACAAATAGGTTTACTGAAATTTTACAATATAATAAATTAAAACTATTATTATTTATTCATGTAAATTATGTGGTGTAGTTTTTTGTTTTGTTTTTTTAACGGCGCATCGACAAATGTGGGCCATTAGCGCCGACATCCAGGGTGCAGCCAGGAATTTTCTCTACAAGCCCTGAGATGAGAAAATTCCTGCCAGCGGTGGGGATTGAACCCACCATCTCCCGCTTATGAATCTAAAGCGCTAGCCACTAGACCACGGGAGACCCCATGTGGTGTAGTATTATTTAATTTAAATATATTATACCCATGCAATGATAATGAATAAAAATAAATAAAATTAATTTTTAAAAGAATAAAAAATAACATCAGAAATCTCTATATATAAAATTTTTCTCTTTGTCCTTGTACAAATCTACATCGTTTGACTGATTTTGACCAAACATGGCACGCAGATAGGCCTTGATCTGGGGATTGTCATAGGCTAGGACAAAATTGTCTAGGACTCACAGTTCGGATGTCACGGGTTCAAAATTGTGAACCCGAACAGTTACAAAAGAGTGAATTATCAGAAATTGTCACTTTTGAAAAATTCACCAAGACGGTGCTTAACAGTTCATCATTATATCATCTGTGGCATATTGTCACTTGTCAGGATTAGCATATTATGCTATTACCTCCACTGCTGCTTTCTCATGTCTAGTTGCCGATAACTGCAAGGTTCCAAGTTCGAGTAGCCCTGTAGGAAGCTTTTTTTTTTATTATTCTTTAACTTTATTTGTGTTATAGATTTAAATATTACTTATTTGATTATTTTAGTATCAATACATTACACTGCCTTGAATGATTGTAAAAATCATCAAAACTTAAGATAATATCTTATCTTAAATTTATATATTATATAAACTTAAGTCACGTATAGAGTAATGGGAGTACTTAAAAAAAAATATCGAAAGGCATCAGCAGGTTTGCATCTCGAAAATGATTGCGAATTATGGTAAGTGGAAGGTAATCATTGAAAAGCCTAATAAATTCTCCACAAATTAGGTACTAGCGTGACTTTGGATAGGACACCCTCAGATGGAGAAAAAGTTGCTTGAAGTTTCAGAAGTAATGGTTTGGCTCATTTGAAAACGAAATGTTAAGATCTTTCTTCTAACATCAGGGGGTTAGAAATACATAAATGGAAAAACACTAAGATTAGGCTTGCCATATTTTTGGTACGAGAAACCGGGACACATTAATATGGAATGAGCATACTGAGGGGGGGGGGGGCAAAAATGGTAGAAATTAGAAGAAAAATGTTTTGAATTTTAAGCCCTTTTTTTAGCCTAGCAAGTAACGAAAGTGGGGAATCTGGTACCCTAAATTGTTAGTTTACCCAATTTTTAAAAATTAAAAAGGAATTTTTGCTAATAAA
Organism: Gonocerus acuteangulatus; assembly: GCA_946811695.1. Lineage (NCBI taxonomy): Eukaryota > Metazoa > Arthropoda > Insecta > Hemiptera > Coreidae > Gonocerus > Gonocerus acuteangulatus. The sequence continues at coordinate 60,187,156 of OX328129.1, read as the reverse complement.
TTTACGCTTGGCAGCGCAGTGCAAGTAGTTTCTGCGTTTCCTTACAGATTACAGTTCCCATTTCTTTGACACTGCGTGGTAGTCAAACATGTTGATTGTAGAAAAGTAACCGATTCATAAAAGATACTTAATAACATAAATTTATTACTTTTTACATCTTACAGCCGCTTTCGGGACATTGATAAATCCGGTTGGGACACCAGGACAAGAGCAAAATACCGGGACTGTCACACTCAAACCGGGACGTTACTAAGATGTCTGACTAATTTCGGTACTTAAATGGACTACTTTCCGCTTAGGATAGCGTTCCCTGTTTGTGGCCTAAGATCTTCCTTTGCTTTGAGATTTCAATGTACATTTTTCACAAAAGATTACGACAATACATTGCCTGTTTCTATTCTAAGATTTCCAAATGACACTAGGGATAACAACGAAAAGGCGCTAAGATGGCGCAGTTTATGCTAGATTTTGTTTTTTAGCAGACATTACATCCGCTTCTATGGCATTCAGCTCGGGGTTATCTTCAGCGAGCCCATAGTTGAAAAAGTTTAAACCAACCATCTACAAGCGGGGCTGGAAGCCGCATCTCCTGCGTGTCAGTCGGACTCGCTAAACTTCCCCCCACGTTGAAACCCCCAACAACTGTTAAAGATCTTTTACTATGGTAGACATGTGCATTCCGTCATACGATTGCAAAATAGTAACAGCTTTCGCTAACTAACTGCATAATGTTACCCCAGAAGAAGCCTAACTCTTCCATCTGTGCTCCCTTGCTCTCTCACGTTCCTACCGCCTCCTTACCGAGAGAACCGAGCAGTAGAGAAGGCAGGATATGTCCTTGACAGGAGTCGAGGAAGAGAGTGAAGGAGACAATCGGGAGACACTGGGCTGCTTTCTCGAGGGACTAGTAAACCAAGTGACAACTGGTAGACAGCGAAAGTAAAATGATTCTTCTTTTCGCGTTCGCTCTTCAAGGTCGTGGGCTTACAAATACTTCACTTTGACGTGTTTTGTTCCAAATAGTTTGACACTCAAACTTATTATTAACTAGCTGTGTCCGCGCCTTCGTCCGCGTGTGTACACTGACTTAGGGCAGCTTTTGTTTGGATATATATTTTGGATGAGTTTGGATTATCAACACCGTCGTTCGATAAACAGATAAACAGGCAAAAATTCTAAAAATCATTGTTTTGGGTACTATTGCGTTGATAAAGGCCCCCAATAGTATTTTTCCCCATATATCTTCCATGTACAGGCAGCGATCCTTTAGAATTTTATTATATGTACTAGCTGTGCCCGCTACTTCGTCCGCGTGGATAGTGACTTAGGGCGGTATTTTTGGATATATATTTTGGATTATCAACACCGTCTTATGGGTATTAAAAAAAAAATACTTTACAGTAATGTTTCTTTGTACACGATATTAGACGTATAGCCATAGGGGATCAAGCATAAAGGGGTCTAGGATTTCTAAAACGTGACAGAGCCACTAAGCTTACCCATTAGGGATTGTTAAACTCTAGTGTGTATAAGCAGTGATCCAATTGTGATTCATAGTCCCTATGAAGGGAGGGAGGAACAGCGCTAAAAAGTGGAAGGTGAAGAAAGGAAAACTCCTATCTAATATATATGATTTATTGGCCAGCACCCAACCAGTTTTCACCTTTCTTAAAACTATTTAATGCCAGTGTCTGTCCAGCTCCTTCTGGTTGCCCATCTTCAAGCAGGCAAATGTTTGGCGATAAATGACCGGCACGAGGGACCTAAAAGCACATTTACATGCTAACTAGCAAACAAAGACGTATAGCCAGAAAAAGGCCGAATGACGTCCTGCAAAATCCCGCAAACACCTGAAAAATGACAACTTTGGGGAGAACAACTACCGTAAAATGGGGCCACATAAGTAGAATGTGTTGAAATTGGATCAAACGAATACTGCTTATATATTTGTCTGAGAGGGACCAGACAAATATACAGGTGTACATTTGTCTGTTGGCACTCTTTGGGCAAAGTTTGACCCTTTGGTTCAGTTAAATATCCTAGCAGTAAAAGTTTGTACCAATTTCAACACACTGCACTAATGTGACCCCATTTTACGGTAGTCAGTGTACTCTAGTTAGACTAGCTATGAGCTATTTTCTCCTCGTGGGTAATATATAAATCCTAATTAATATATTTAATTTGAGTCAGTTAATTCTTAATTGTTGTTTAAATTATTTTTATTTCAATAAAGGAGATTTGAGGATTTCTACTCTGATGAACTTCTGCGATAGCTATCACATAAGTAGACAAAGCACACTGGATTTATATCGAGGAAAGAATTTATGGAATAATCCGATTTCACAACTGTAATTGATATGTTTAAGAAAGTTTAAGCATTTTCTGTTGTAAAACAGGTACGTTGATGTTTGAGTCCAAAACAAGATTCAGTTTTTTATTTTTTAAAACTGCAAATGATATCGTATTCTGTGTGTGTGTGTGTGTGTGTGTATATATATATATATATATATATATATATATATATATATATATATATATATATAATAATCCAGGAAATCAGATGGTAAGACAAATTTAAACTGAATAGCTCTGGAAAATAACTTTTTGAACGGCATATGTCTTGAACAAAAACAGATAGAAAGTTGAAGTTACATTTTTGGTATAATTTCAGTATTTTCATCTACTTGCTATATATGCATATTATGCTGTCACAGTTAGATCCGAGAAAAGTTGAAAAATATCTCGAATCGAATGACTAGATATGTAACTCAATTTCGTTCAAGAGCTGTTTTATCACAGAATTACGCCCCAAGATACTCAACGAAATATTATAACCCAATAAGGAATTTTCTTATTTTGGGTCATGGAAGTATTTTTCGTATGTAATCTTTAAACAATTCTAGAAACACAAATTGACCACATTCAAGTCCAAAAACAAGCGTAAGGAAGACACACACATATGGGATTCGTTGGTCGATTTGTTGTTAGCATTCCATCACACGATTTATGAGGCATCCGGCGATCCATAACCGAACCAAGGTTCTCCACGGCTCGTTCTGAATAATAACAACTTCGCCATATTTCGATTCAGATTTCGATAATGCACGCTGCTAGATTTTTAATGAGAAAGAGGAAAACATACTTTTAGTTCAGGATCATCAGGCGGTATTTATGCCCAGAAGGACGGTTGCTGGTTTGCAGAAAGTAAGTTATGTGATAACTGATTTGTCAGACTCTTAAAGATCAGAAAACAAATTCAAGTTTTTTAAAAAAAAAAAATATCGTCTAACTGAGACCAAAGACAGACAGGCAAGGAGGGCAACAGAACTGCAAGAAGTGCAAAAATTGCCCTTCACAGTAACTGCGTCAAATAAGCATATTTTAGCACTTTCCTCCGAAGGAAAGTAGCTATTGAGGTTGGACTCATGACGGAATTTTTGAAAAATGTCTTCAAATCTTTATCGATCCTACCTAGTAGACACCGAAAATTACCCCCGTAAAATTTATATATATATATATATATATATATATATATATATATGTGTGTGTGTCTGTTAACACGATAGCGGCCAGAGTTTTTGTTTTTTCGTCACGAAACTTGGTATATAGCATTCAATTAGCAAACGATTGAACGAGTTCGTTAACCACCAAAGTCGGTCCATCAGAAGGGGGGTTTACCCTGAACCCAAAACACTAATTTGACTATGTCAGCCGTAATATTTGTTATATTTCAACGAAACTTGGTATTCGTAGTCGTAATATAGAGAGAAAAGTGAGATATAAAAATGAACTACATCGGTTCATTAGAAGGGGGGTTTACTCCGGACCCACAATACCAATTCGCCACTACCAGCCGTGATTTTTGGTATATTTCGACGAAACTCGGTATTCGTAGTGCTAATCCACAGGTAAATATGTGTTGTAAAAATAAACTAAATCGGTTCATTAGGAGGGGGGTTTACACCGGACCCACAATACCAATTCGCCACTACCAGCCGTGATTTTTGGTATATTTCGACGAAACTCGGTATTCTTAGTGGTAATCTACAGGTAAAAATAAACTAACTATTCTTAGTGGTAATATGCGTTGTAAAAATAAACTAAATCGGTTCCTTAGGAGGGGGGGGGGGGGGTTTACTCCGGACCCAAATTCCTAATATACTCATACCGGTCGTAATTTCTGCTGTATTGTAACGAACGTCGTGGGTAACTCATGAGAAAGAAGTGTTGTAAAAATGAGCTGAATCGGTCAATCGGAAAGCGGGGGTTTAATTTGTAATATATTTCCGTCAGCATAAAGCCTGTCAGACGTAGGTTCACAAAGCCGCCGCAAGGAGCGCTTTCTAACACTAGAGTGACTGTATCCTGTTCCTGCGTTAGATCAAAATACGATAATATGAGGTTTTTTGTATTTATTACGTAGTGTAGTAGGTACCATGTGTAAACATAACTCTGGAAGCAAATTAATAATTGTTCAGTTACTCATTACAAAATTAAAAGGGAACTATTCACGTTTTTATTTTATTTATGTAGGATATTTTAAGCAAATTGTTCTGGAAAGCAGTCTACACTACCCAAATTCTGAGGAAAGTGCTTAGTTATGCAGCTCCTGCGTGACGGTCTTTCATATTTATATCAGGACCTTGGAAGAGAAAAGGCGAATCCCGAAATCCGGGTGACGGGAAATCGAAGTCAAAGTTCTAGAAGTGCTTCAGGATAGCTAAGGCGGATGTTTACTCTATAGAATGCTGATTCATAAACCCGATTGAAAAAATATGCAATTGAAAGTCAATGTTTTAATTTCGATCTATAAGAATGATTGGGTCTTTTTGCGAAGACCACATCCAGTTACTTTTGAAGTAGCAGTAGTGATTGTATCAGTGATTCAGCACATGCGCATATCTCCTTTGCCTTCCTATTGGAGGATTCCGATGACCAATTGCTTTGGTTCTTGCTGGGAGTAAAGTAGCCTTCAACAGTGAATTAGCTTTTGTTTATGAAAAAGCTCTGTTTATGTTAGTGAGAAAAATGAGTCTTTTACAATTAGTTCGCGATGTTCCTGGCAAAGAAAAAGGGTTTGGTTTCTTACTCGGAAAAATTAATGGAATCCTATTAATTTTAGCGAGTTGGATAGACTAGAGTCGGTAAAATTAATGTAATTCTATTAATTGCGAGTTGGATTGACTAGGGTTTTGATATCTTCTTGAGCGAGCGGAGCGTAGCGTAGCGAGCGGAAACGCATAGCATGTAATACCTAATAAATGTAAAATATCCAAAAAAGAGAGAGAAAACGATTAAAATATGTTTGTTCACAAATAACTTGTTTGTTATCCTTCATAACCTGCAAAACAGTCAACTTTAATGCTTAATAACTTATTTCATAGTTGAGAGAATTGATTTTGATCATATTAACCTTTTTATTAATAAATATTGCTTGCCATTATCTAATATGATTTATAACCGTAGATAACGAGTCAAGAAGTAGTAGATAACCAGCAAAGAACCTATAAGCTAATCAGTAAGCTTATCAACGAGTACGAGTTACTGTTATAAATCACTACTGCTACTTCAAAAGTAACTGGATGTGGTCTTCGCAAAAAGACCCGAATGATTTATTTGTAACAAAATGCTAGGAGGGGAGTTTCAGACTCGGGATTCGCCCTTGAAAACAGACATCGAATGTTTCATAAAGATGGTGGTATTCACTTGAACTGAAACTGAGAGAGAACTAAAAGCGAACCAGAGAAACAAGGCGAAGCGTCGTGTAACCTACGTCTTTCTGGCTCAAGAAATAAAATAAGAAAAAAGTCGATTTTTCTGATTCGCCCTTTCTCTTCCAAGGTCCTGATATAATGTTTCTAAAATTATTTGGTAGTGGCTCTGCTGAAAGGCACGTAAGGCAGGTAATACTCTGGTGTCTGCCTGGTCACAGAAACCTTGGCGGTAGTGGCTCTGCTGAAAGGCACGTAAGGCAGGTAATACTCTGGTGTCTGCCTGGTCACAGAAACCTTGGCGGTAGTGGCTCTGCTGAAAGGCACGTAAGGCAGGTAATACTCTGGTGTCTGCCTGGTCACAGAAACCTTGGCGGTAGTGGCTCTGCTGAAAGGCACGTAAGGCAGGTAATACTCTGGTGTCTGCCTGGTCACAGAAACCTTGGCGGTAGTGGCTCTGCTGAAAGGCACGTAAGGCAGGTAATACTCTGGTGTCTGCCTGGTCACAGAAACCTTGGCGGTAGTGGCTCTGCTGAAAGGCACGTAAGGCAGGTAATACTCTGGTGTCTGCCTGGTCACAGAAACCTTGGCGGTAGTGGCTCTGCTGAAAGGCACGTAAGGCAGGTAATACTCTGGTGTCTGCCTGGTCACAGAAACCTTGGCGGTAGTGGCTCTGCTGAAAGGCACGTAAGGCAGGTAATACTCTGGTGTCTGCCTGGGAACAGAAACCTTGGCGGTAGTGGCTCTGCTGAAACGTAAGGCAGGTAATACTCTGGTGTCTGCCTGGGCACAGAAACCTTGGCGGTAGTGGCTCTGCTGAAAGGCACGTAAGGCAGGTAATACTCTGGTGTCTGCCTGGTCACAGAAACCTTGGCGGTAGTGGCTCTGCTGAAAGGCACGTAAGGCAGGTAATACTCTGGTGTCTGCCTGGTCACAGAAACCTTGGCGGTAGTGGCTCTGCTGAAACGTAAGGCAGGTAATACTCTGGTGTCTGCCTGGTCACAGAAACCTTGGCGGTAGTGGCTCTGCTGAAAGGCACGTAAGGCAGGTAATACTCTGGTGTCTGCCTGGTCACAGAAACCTTGGCGGTAGTGGCTCTGCTGAAAGGCACGTAAGGCAGGTAATACTCTGGTGTCTGCCTGGTCACAGAAACCTTGGCGGTAGTGGCTCTGCTGAAAGGCACGTAAGACAGGTAATACTCTGGTGTCTGCCTGGTCACAGAAACCTTGGCGGTAGTGGCACTGCTGAAAGGCACGTAAGGCAGGTAATACTCTGGTGTCTGCCTGGTCACAGAAACCTTGGTGGTAGTGGCTCTGCTGAAAGGCAAGTAATACTCTGGTGTCTGCCTGGTCACAGAAACCTTGGCGGTAGTGGCTCTGCTGAAAGGCACGTAAGGCAGGAAATACTCTGGTGTCTGCCTGGTCACAGAAACCTTGGCGGTAGTGGCTCTGCTGAAACGTAAGGCAGGTAAAAGAAAATCATTCATACACAGAGAGTGAATTATTCTACAAAAACGTTTATAGACTTATCGGATAAACAGCACTCAAAAAAGTGTACGAATGTCTCACATAACAGAAAAGTAATTAAAAACTATTTATTAATGACTGGAGATCATCGAACTGGAACAATCATTAAGAAGAAATAGTCATTGTAAGGTTAAGAATCGGACATGCACGGTTAAGGGGGCACCTACACTGGACCCGTTCCGATCCTATCCGATCCAATAGCCACCGAGTGTCGGAAGAAAAACAAACACATGCATCTCAATGGAGGTGCCTACATTGGACTCGACACGACACGATTCGATCCAATCCGGCGGCCACCGATTCTTGGCCATTCAAACATGTTTGTTTCTAGACCGATTTCGGACCTACGAAGCAAAATGGCGCCAACCCACATATTGTGTTTCAAAAAGGTCTACAGGCTCTAAATATTAACCGATTTCAATGTTTTTTTTTTTAAATCAAAGGAATTATAATTTAGAACAACTTTGTCAATTCACATTTTTGTTTCACTTGTTTATTAAATTGCGTGGAAAGATATTTATAACCACCCAACGTCTATAACCTTCCTATGTTTATAACCTTCCAATGCTTACAACCTTCTAGCTACCTTTCGTATAAATACTTTTAAAATATGAATACCAATACTTCTCTTACCTCCAACATTCAACCTAATCGAAGGTTTCTATGGTTATTAGGTGGTATTTCTTGAATTAATCACTCATTTTCACTTCGCTACCAGGTTATTGCTGACGAGCTGTGGCTAAATTGGATCGGATCGGGTCGGGACCAATGTAGGCACTCACGTTGGCCGCTACCGGCAGTTGTCGGTCAAACGAAATCGGATCGGGTCGGGAGAAATACGGGTCTAATGTAAGTCAGGAATATCTGACGACAAAACCCTGTTGATGAATACCGGATTTTTTTGAGAGCGTTTACCGTGGAGCGTTACGGCTGGCAATCTTTCTAGAGATTGACCTTTTAGCGCGGCTCCACCCTCCCGGGGCACTTATATTTTTGTCGCATATTTTCGGGTTGGGTACTAAGAATCGTGGGATTTAATTGAAATATTTTCTACGTATCTGAAATTCATCTAAACTAAGATGTTTAAATTTTGGTTCCATTTGAAGTTAAGGAAGTATTTGTAAAAATTAAAAAAAAATGTATTGATAGTTTTGGGTTCTTCGTATATTTTCGTAAATATTTCGAAAATCTTGGGAAATCGTGGTAAGTGAAAGGTGACCATTCGGAAGCTTATGTATTCTGTACAGAAAAGGTTTTGAAGCAATTTTCCAAAAGTGTAAAAAATAGTTGTTGAATAAAGTTTTTGGTTTGGGTACTTAGTATCATGGGGTTCAGTTAAAATATTTTCTGGATGTTTGAAATTCATATGAACAAAGATGTTTAAATTTTGGTAACGTTTGGAGTTAATGAAGGATTAGAATAAAATATATTATTAACAGACATGAAAAGTTCTGGGATCTTCGTATATTTTCGTACATATTTCGAAAATCTTGGGAAATCGTGGTAAGCAAAAGGTTACCATTCGAAAGCTTACTAAAAGATCTACGAAAAAGATTCTGGAGTAATTTTAGATTAGGCGGTGTAAATCGGAGAAATAAGATATAATAAGTGCTTAAAACTTCAAATGTGTTTGTTTTGTTCTTTTGAAAGGGGTTTTGTCCTTGTTTAAATCACTTTTTATTTTTTTTTTTTTGTTTTTAATTGCATTTATCTGTAAAATTAGTATTATGGTAAAAGAAAATAAGAAACACTAAGCAGTGTGTTTTTAGAGCGAACCGTGACAAGGCCAGGGAGTCATTTTTCTGCCAAGTAGAGGTATGTACCCTTACAAGCGTGACCTATTTCGGGTCATAAATTATTTCATGAAAGGTCTAACCAAAATTATAACTGTTTCTATTTCAACCTTCCCAAATGACATTAGGGATAAGAACGGAACCCCGCTAAGATGATGCAGTTCCTACGAGTTGGACTTTGTTTCTATTTACTGTACTGCTTACACTGTTGAGGATTTTTTGAGAGCCTTTACCGCGGTTTTTAATCCTGTAACAAGCCTACTCTCCTTATAACCACACTCCTGATCTTGTGAAACCGCCTTTTTAATGAAAGGACTAGACTATCTCTCGCTGAGTATTTAATATCTCCAACTAGTTTACGATAGTCGGAAGAAAGTCTACAAGAACCGTCGGAGTTTATTGGTTCTATAATAGTTTCTGGTCCTAAACCAGTTTCCTCAGGCTGTTCTAGTAGTTTGCGTAATCCAGACGCTAGTAGAAAGGTCTCTTCAGATCCCTTTCCTTCCAATCGTATCGCCTTCTGGTTTATCATCATTGAATGTCCACACACCAACCAACTCCTCATTCATAAAAGTCAAACTCGAAAGAACTGCGTCATCTTAAAGCGTTTTCGTTTTTATCCCTAGTTCCCTTCGTAAAGGAATAGAAGCAGTTATTGGTAGGTTGTGTTTGTGTTCGTGAAACAGATAAAATGAAATCTCAAAGAGAGTTTTATCTACTTTTCTCGAAATTGGTTACAGATATCGTATAGAAAATGGGTTCATTCGTTTTTCTACGTTATCCGACCTATTAAAAGTGTACCTGGATGCATCAATGAAAACCCGTAAGCGCAAAAGATTTGTTTCGCGCAAATTTCGCATACAAAAAAAGTGTTCCGGTAGGTGGATTCTGCTGGCTAAACGTAAATGATTCTAGTAGGTACTTTTGGATTGGGTCATCGCGCCGACGTCATAGGCGGGTTTCCTTCCTACGGAGGGAGGGAGACCTCACGCTAAAATATGAATAACAATTTTCAGAAGAATCAGAATAAAAGGAGGTATTATTTGTTTTGCGAAGAATTTTTAAGGTCATCAGCGTGGCTATCTAGGAAATATCGAATTACACTAATGAGTTCTAAGGAGTCTGAGTTTAAAGAAAGGTCCTATTAAGAGTTTTGTCGGGAGGAGAGATACCTGAAAAGTTGCCTGAAAGAGGAAATGTCGCGATGAAATTGAGCATACATAAATGTCATGACCTAAGTGCTGACAATGTGAGATAGTTTGCACACTCTTGTTAAAACATATCCCAAAATGTCAGATAAAGAAAGAGACACCATAAGGTTTCGCGTGGATTTCATAGAACCTGATTGAGTTATACGCACACATAGATGGATCTGAGGACGATGCGGTGACGTGTGCCCATCTTGTGGTCGTCCAACCACACCACAACACTATTGTAGCAGCACTTGAAATCTTTCAGTGCATTATTGGCAAGTGAGTGAGTCAATACGGCCATTTGGCATGTGTGATGGCCATTATCTTATTATCTTCTAGACACCGCAGTTTTAACGGACAAAGTTACTTTGAAAGGCTTTGCTACCGTACATTAAACTCTCCACTATGTACCGAAATAGTTTTTAACCGCACCTTTGTCGGGTAAGTGTGTATTGAAATTCTTTCCAACCGTACGTTTAACATTCCAGCGTTTATTGAGATTTTTTTCCCAGCACAATTGACGGATAAGGGTAAACCTACGTGGGTCCCGATCCAATCCGATCCGATAGCCACCGACTGTTGGAAGGAAAACCAATATAAACATCTAAATGGAGGTGACAACATTGGTCGCGATCCGATCCTATGACTACCGATTATCCGCCGTTCAAACTTGTTTGTTTCTTGACAGATATCGGAAGACCGACGCAAAGTGATGCCAAACGATGTACTGTGTTTCAAAAAAGTCTATAGCCTCTGCATCTTAACCGATTTCGATGCATTTTTTTTTTTTTTTTAAATGAAAGCTAACCAAATATAGAACGACTTTGTCTCTTCAGACTTTTGTTTCCCTAGTTTATTTAATTATGTGGAAAGATGTTTCTAACCTCCAAAAGTTTATAACCCTCAAATGTCTATGACATTCTAGCTACCTTTCTTACAAATTATTTTAAAATATGAATAATAATGCTTCTCTTATCGTAGTGTAACAGTTAAAAATACTCTACGATTTTTTTTCGGGTCTGATATACTTCCGGAAGATTGATTGGCCTCTCAACTCCTCCTTTATGCCTCTAACAAGGAAATCAAATCAATAAGGATGCTTATTAGGTGGTATTTCCTAAATTAATCACTCATTTTTACTTCACTACAAGTTCATTACGAGCTGTGACTAGATCGGGTCGGGACCAATGTAGGCACTCACATCGGGCGCTGTCGGTCAACCGACATCGGATCGGATCGGGAGAATTACGGGTCCAGTGTAGGAGCAGCCTAAGTCTGTTTTGAAATGCTTTGGAAGCGTTATTTCAACGCCCCAGTATGTATTGAAACGTTTTTCCAATGCACGTTTGATGGATTCCTTTATGTTTATATGGGTGACCAACCACGTTTGTTGGAATTATAAAAGGTTAGCAACCTGTACGTAGCCCGAAAATATTAAAAGAATTGCCAAAGTAGAGTTTTAGCGTTACCATATGCTCAGAACTTAAAATATAACGCGTACTGAAATCGCCATTAGAAATTATATCATGGACAGAAAATTCCTTTGACATTACCTTGCATTCTTTCACTGTGAAAGCACGAAATCAAATAACTAAAAACTAAATAACTAGGAAAGCAATTGAAAACACAGGCCCCCGAAGACTTCAATTTTCTGCTTTTTTTTTTTGCCGTTTTTTGCAATAATAAATGTAATTGATAATATTCAATTCAATTGATACATTGCTCGAATCAAACATGGGGAGATTTTTTAAGGTTTGTATTTTGGGAATTTAAGGATTGCATCAGTTCAAGAATCACCTCCGATGGCCTAGGGTCAATGTTTGCTTAAGAACTCACAGAATTTTTGCATAAAAAAAAAAAAATATTAAATACTCAATTAAAACCAAAAACGCAAACTTTAGAAAAAAGACATATATTTAAAGGACTGTAACTTGGCTCCAAAGGGACTAATTGAGTTCGTTGAGGTTTCAAAACATTTGTAGTTTTGAGCACTGAAAGGAAGTACACAGGAAATACTCGTTTATTGTGGATAACGATTTGAATAAAAATATTATACTCTAAAATATCGTAGATGTGTTTTGGGGGTTATGATTAAACCAAATAGTGCATGGGTTTTTTTTCAGACCCCGGATTTGGATTCAGCGACCCCAGACACATATTGTAAACCTTGTCTGCTTTCTGGGTCTGGACTTTTTGTGTGTGTGGCTGTGTTATTAGTGGCGATAAAAGCAATAATTTTGAACTGTTTCATCGGTGACAATACAAATTAACATTCTTCACGCAACAGCCGTAAATATATATATATATATATATATATATATATATATATATATATATATATATATATATATATAAAATCAGTCCCGTAACAGGCCACGAAGGCCCTGAGGGGCAGATACTATAGAGGTATCTGATTCATGACCATACGGCACACTAGGGAGATAGTGTGGTCAGTACTATGCTCCGGCCGCCTGATTTTCCCCTTGGCTGCTTCGACAGCTAGAGTCATTAGCACCCAAGGTACCCATTATTAATTATATTAATTATATTAATTAAAGGCTGGGTTGGGCGAGGGACGGTCTGGGAGGCCAAATTCAAACCATGAACGAAGACACTAGAAGAAAAAATCGTTAGTGCTTGCTCGGGATATGAACTCAGACCTCCAGCTTATTAGTCCAGTGCTCTACCAATGAGCTAACTTCGTCCCCATATATATATATATATATATATATATATATATATATATATATATATATATATTAAATTTTAACGTCCATATATTATTAGCTACGAATTTTATCTATAGGTTACCACCCTTTTCTAGCCAGGATAGGGCTGATGCTTTTTCTTTTTTCTCAAGAAAAGCCACCACCCCTAGTGGGAATCGGACCCACGACCCTTTGGCTCGGAGTGCTAAGTGCTCACGCCTTAACGCTCACGGGCACCCACCAATAAAAATCCGCAACAATATAGAACTTACGAAATACAATATGTTGCGTGTGGAGAAACTTTTCATACAAATAAAAACGATCATATAATTTCGAATAAGCCTAAAATACTTGAAGAGATTTCGACAACCGAATATAATTTTTAAGAATATACCGTATATATAATCGACTTTTTTATGAATATATAATTTATGCGAATACATCTTGGAAAGGTTACAGGTCTCGTCGAGGATCCCAGTGGTTAGTTCACTTAGAAAGCTGCTTTCGATCGTTTCCTGGATCGAAATAACACTTACTTTAGTATGCTCCTTCATATAATCAGCAGCTTTGAAAGTGGAACATGAGGCCAACGCTTCGTCAATGTGTATACTTATTTACATATCTCTAGTCGATAATGTACGCAATAATCTTTCCTTCGATTCTTTCTTTTAATAAAAAGAGACCGGAATAAATGTATACATATAATAAAAATATATGAGAAAATAATATTATTGGGGCCCTTAATCAACGCAATAGCCATAATCTCCGAAACGACTTATCCGGTTATAGCCGGTTTTCACTAATATATTGTGGTAAGGTTCACTTAACATTTAGTGTTTGTTTCATGTCAATCGGTTCATAAATAAAAATGTAAAGAATCACGCCGACGTTTGTAGCCAAGAGCCGCGCCGCTTCCTATAGCATTCAATTATTCGTAGCGAACGCACGTATTCCAGTGGCGCATTTGCGCACTGACTATTTTCAATTTAACGATATTCATTTTAGTTAAGCTCTGCCTAGATTAGGTTGGATATTCCGGACTTAAAATTAATGTAAAACAAATGTATCAATTACGTTTATATTTTAGGGTTTATATTTTAGGGTTTATAAATTAGGGTTTTTAGAGTTTGTATTTACTACAGGTTAGGCATTTCTTCTCTTGATTTTCTATATTTTCTCATTCTTATGTGCACACATCTGAAAGTACCTACAATTAAGTCGTTTGTGCTAAGTTCATATTGGTTCACATCGGTACTTGAGCTAATCGGTAAACGTTTGTTAACCACCGGAACCTGCTAATCGGAACCTTCTTTCCGTGAAAATTGAAGTTGTTCTACAGAATATAAAGTAAAATTTAATAGTATTCGCAGGAATAAATTGTAGGTTCCGAGGTTTTGGTTTTGCGACATAGAAGGTGCATTTATCCGTTTTCTCGCGGATTTGTGGGTTTTTCCCCGTCTTCAATAGTCCATGTCACTTTCTGTTCATTTGGGCTTATTAAAAAATATACTTGTATATACATATCATTGCTTCGGATACCGCTAAATTATGAAGTTTTCTGGTTTTCTACTAATTTCTATATTTCTCCCCAGTTAGTCTAAGTTACAGCAGGACTTACGATAGCTTCCAAAGAATTAATCGCTAATCAAGTGCCCTACTAGTGTTGCAACCCGATTCCCTGTCTGGTTGCGTGTATCCTGCTTGTGAAACACGACTTCCCTGCTCATCTGGATAAGCGGACTGCGATATTTTATTACAAGTCGTCAGGAGAGTACAAACCTACTCGTCTAGACCTTAACCATTGAGCAAGTTGTTATGTAATGTTGTATAGGCTGTATTTGGAAGTAATGGATATACTAGACACAAATGAAACGTCTTCGACCTATGTGTGGATTTTTCATGGATGGCCATCTTATGGCCTGGTGCTTGTAGCAGAGGGTATGGCTTCAACAGAAAGGCTCTATACGCAGTTTTTAACTAGATTAAGAAATTGTTAAGAATCTGGGCGAATTTTACATAGACAGAATAAATGATCTAACAAACGCGATTAACCCTTTGACATACAAATAAAAACTGATTCGACGCGTCCCAAGACTACGGAAGGAAGTTCTTGTCGTTTTGGAGACGTCAAAGCGAAATTAATGACGTCACTCTGACGTCATAGTATGTCAAAGGGTTAAAGGTTATTTCTCCTCAAATATATCCCAATAATGTAGTTTTGACATCGTGTAATAAGGAAATTGAATTTGGAACGAAGTGTGAAATTCGTCTCATTAGGACTTAGTCTTCGTATTTGTACAAATTCTGGCTCTTCAGTAAGAATTCAAGAGCCTCATTTGTTCGATAGACCTTTGTATTTCGCATTAGTATATATATATATATATATATATATATATATATACACATATACAGGGTTACTGGTAAGTCGACCGACATACCAAGGTGATAGTTTCGGTCAAAACAAACAATTGCCGTAAACAATTTCCGAAAAACAAAGATTTTGACGAATAACCTGAATATGGTTTATGGAACCTCCTTGGGACCCCTTTAAAATGAACATAGTTACATTACAAACCTTGTTTTTTTAAAGGAAATTTCGTCTACTTTACGATGGTTTGATTGGATTTTATTTACCATAAACGGTATTTCATAAATCACTACTTAGTCATAAAAAACCATGATAGACATAAAAAAATACGAAATTTGAATTTACTTTGTTTTTTGGGGGGGAATTGTACGATAATTGATATGAACTTTTTTGTTACAATTGAGGTCTACTATCACATCCTGAAAGGTTGATACTTTTATCTGTTACACGTAAAATCACGATCGTACGTACATTTTATATTCCACTTTAACGCATCATTAATTAGCAAAATTGGGATTGAAACATATCGTAACATAAAAAAGTCCGACTCGCAGGAACTGCGTCATCTTAGCGCGGTTCCAGTTTCTTTTTTTTTTTTTTTTTTTTTTTTTTTATACGGCACATCTACGGAGATCGTCGGTATGACATAGGTTTCAACTGTTTAGTATCATCTGTTGCAATCGAACGAGTACATTAGATAGAAGTACATTACAAATTGTTCGTTTAATTTTTGTCCAAAAATTAAAAATTATTTTTTTATTTTTTTTTTTCTTACGGCGCATCTACATATAGGTCATTAGCGCCTACATCCAGGGTGTAGCGAGGAATTTCACCAGCGAGCCGTGGGATGATAAAATTCCTGCCGGAGGTTGGGAATCGAACCCACCATCTCCCGCTTATGAATCCATGGCGCTAGCCATTAGACCACGGGAGACCCCGGTTCCTGTTCATATCCCTATTCTCATTTGAAAAGCATAGAATAGAAACAGATAATATTTTCCTCGGCCTTTGTTCAAAGGGTTTATACCTGGGGTCAGGTCCGCAAGACCCTAGAATCCTCTTCTACCGATACTTCATTTCATACGTTTCAATGAATTGGAAAATATCAAATATTTTCACACATTCCTGTGTTCTTTTACTATAGTAATAATTCTACAGATGAAATCAATTAAAAAATAAAATAAAAAAACCAACAGCATAAAGGCAATTGAAAATATTCAAAAGACGTCAACGAATCTTTTTCACTTGGCAAGCTATATTTCTAACAATGAATTGTTTTTCTTATTTTGCCTAATCTGTTTTATTGTAAAATACATTATCCAACTATAAGCAATTAAAAAATAACAAGGAATAAAAACACTCGGACAAAATCAATTACTTTAATGTTTGAAGCACTTATTTCTCCGATTGACATCGCCTAATCAAAACTTTCATCAGAACCTTTTTTGTAGAGCATTTAGTAAGCTTTCTAATGGTATTCTTTAGTTTACCAAGATTCTCAACCTTTTTCGAGATATTAAGGAAAATATACAAAGTTACCAAAACTTTTTAAGTCTGTTAATAAAATATTTTATTCTAACCCTTCCTTAACTCCAAACGTAACCAAAATTTCAACATATTAGTTTTGATGAAAGTAGAACATGCAGAAAATTCTAAGTACCCAAACCAAAAACGGTATTCAAAAAATATTTTTCCAATTTTCTCGAAAACGGTTAAAGCTATCGCCTTGAAAATGGTTTCATTCGTTTTCCTAGCCCAGTAATCATATGAAACGAGTACTTAGAAGCTTATGAACTCAAAAACGTAAGCGTTACGATTTTGTTTGCGCGAATTTCGCCCCAAACGCCATCTTCCAGTAGGCGGATTTTGCTGGTTAACGAACTTGACCTTTCAAATTGGACGAAGGATTTTTGTACCAAATTTCATCAAAATCGGACCATTCGTCTTCTATCTAGAGAGCGAACAGACAAATATATATATATATATATTTATATATATATATATATATATATATATATATATATATATATATATATATATATAAATATATACATATATATATATATACAAATTTGAACCACCGTTATTTTCGGTCTCTAGGGGTTCTGAAACGCGAAATTTTCTAGTCGGCACTTCCGGATTGTTTCATTGGATCAACCCTATAAGCGGGGTTCCTCCCTATGGGGGAGGGAGGAACCGCGCTAAAAATGGTAAATCCGATAACATGATAAGAAGATAATTAATAGGTTTTCTTTTATTGATTTGAACGAGTGTTGAAAGTTCTTTTGAAATGAATCCAGAACCCATTTATTGTAAAATTGATATTAGCTTGTTACCTGTTGGAGCAGGTTGGACACTGTGCAGGAAGACTAGCGTAGGTGTCACCATAACCTTTCAGATCTGCAAGGCTACCGTAGATGGGGCCATCGTCGTCATCTGTAAAATAAAAGACTATTTTTAATTCATTTCTTTGTAGGATGACTAAAATGGTATAGTGAAAGCAAAAAAGGCCCATATTATAAAAAGCCCATAAGACAAAAACATCCTCCCACGTAGGAGCTTCTTAAATCAGATCTTTCCATAGAAAGGTCTAAAATAAATCCCAAAAGTTCTGTGATTTTGAATTTTTTACAACATTAAATTATTCAAAAAATAAATAAATAAAAAAAAACAAAAAAAAAAGAAAAAAAAAAAAAACAACAACATAAAAACGATCATTGATCGAAGGGACAGCGATTGTAGATATTGTCGGGGTTAAGCCATGTTGTTATTTTTTGTATTATATTTCTTTAAGAGCATTCGCAACTACAGCTGTTTCGTCCAGAAGAAATATTACATATATACATTTAAATACATTTTCACATATATACATCCAAATTTACAAATGGAATTATACATCAGTTATGCAGTTCATTATACAAAGGATTGCCATATTTTTGGTGAGTAAAATGGTATAAATTAGAAGGTAAATGGTGGGTTTAAGCCTTTTTTAAGCCTAGAAAGTAATAGGAGTGAGGGAATCTGGAACTCTAAATTGTTTAAAAATAAAAAAGGAATTTTTGGTACTTAATTTACTTAAAAAAAAAATAATCCAGGCAAATAGTAGATTACAGTTAGAATACTTCTCATTTCTTGACACTGTGCGCGGTAGTCAAAAATGTTGATTGTAGGAAAGTAACCGCTTAATAACATATTACTAAAAACATAAATTCATTACTTTTGACATCTTACAGCCTTTTCCGGGACATTGATAAAACCGAGCGGGACACCGGGACAACAGCAAAATACCGGGACGTATGGCAAGCCTAATTATACAAAAACACAATGTTACAATAATTCATTCAATTTATACAAATTGTCAAATATGTTTCAATGTTTTACAGAGTGACAGGTTAAGAGATTTTAAACTGAAAACGTCAGTTTGATATTGTCAAATGTTGTAATACAGAATACGAGTAGGTTTGTGTTGAATTTGCCTTTTCTTATGTATCAGTCAGTTGGATGTTAGTATAGTACGAATGTATAGTTCTAATATTTTTAGTCTGAAAAGGTATAAATGTCATGGATGCATGTCAAACGTCTTGAAACATTTCAATTTAAGCCGCCACTTTAGAGTAAAAAACAACAAATATTCTAGAAATATATATTTGAGAAGATATGGTCGACCGTTCGGAAGTAGGAAGCGTTGATCGTCGGGGTTTCGGTCAGTGTTCTTATTCAATAAAACACATTTTATTTGCTAAAATGTGTTTTATTGCCGCCAACGTTTCGGCTTGCTATACAAGCCATCTTCAGGGCTGTAAAAACATATATGGTATAACAATGGTAAGGACAAAAAAAAAAAAAAAAAAAAAAAAAAAAAAAAAAAAAAAAAAAAAAAAAAAATTTTGTCCTTACCATTGTTATACCATATATGTTTTTACATATACATATATATATATATATATTTATATTTATATTTTCAAGCATATTGGTACTCATATTTATGTTAATGTTTCTAGCAATAGGTATGTTACTATGACACTTGTACTGTATTCGCTTGGATACCATATACATGTATATTTATTTATATTGCTATTTGTACGCGCTGGGGATTGAAAATTAATCCTCGGCACGTGGTTTGAGGGATGGGTTCAGAGTATGAGAAAAAACAATTAAACTTACCATTACGTTGCCAGCTGCTGAAGAAACAGGGCCCTGTTCGCAGCTCCTGGAAAGTAAATAGAGAAGAGAGGCCGGAACGTAATGGGAATTGAGGGGGCAGTCCCGAGCTAAAAGAATGAGATGTGATCTACTCTAGATCTGGAAACGAACTGCGCTGGTATATTAGGGAGGTGGGGGTACGACGTACTTTGTACCCTAAGTCTTAAAGCCCGCGCCCCAACATACCGCCCACCAAGAAACGATAGTTTCTTAAAAAGAGAAATAAGAAATCTTGAGAAAGAAGAAAATAAATTATAATAATAAATATGTGGTTATCTTCCAAAGGTTCATCACGAAAAGGTATGAGAGAGAGAAGTAGGAATAAAGGAAACGCAACTTCTTCACTTCCAAGGGGGCTGTCATGGAAGACTTCTTCGCGGGAAGCCCACGGAGAGGATGAGGACTAAGGAGGGATGAATCCTTTGGCAAATTATAATAAAGCCTCGCTTGGCGATAAGAAAGAGAGACAACAAAACACTTGTGAAATAATAGAAAAATAAATGAATGCATCTTGCGAGATAAAGAGGAAAAAAAAAAAACAAACAACTAATGTGGCAGCAACAGTAGTTCTGTTACTGGCCTGACATAAGTGCCATGGGTTGTGCGGATTGACACCACACGCACCACGCCGTCACATCCTGGATGTACGGCTTCAACCCGGCCAATAGGCCATGCGAGGGGTGGTAAAGAATTTTCCTTGAGGAAAACGACGTCGCCTACGGCAAGGTTTTCGGAGCACTTCGTCCACTTCTGTTTTTGCATGAGTGTGTTTAAATACTCAAAAGTCCAGCGTCTCCAGTAGGACGCATATACCGACTTGACCCTTGTCCAACGTGATGCATATGAGGTACTTTCTTCTAGAGGTTCTGGAACGGCTAGCAGAGGGCCGCCCACCAAGAAATGACCAGGGGTCAGAAGATCAGGATCATCAAGGGGATGAGGGCAAGAGAGATAGAGTGGACGACTATTTAAGACGGCTTCAATGCGCGCAACTAGAGTAGTGAGTTCCTCGTAACTTAGACCAGGATTCCGGCCAAGCATTTGTACCAAAAGGAGTTTGGCAGATTTTATGCCAGCTTCATGAAGGCCACCAAAATGAGGTGCATAAGGAGGATTAAAATGCCATCTTATGCTGCGGGATGCGAGAAATGCGCTAATTTCAGGAGAGGAAGCCTTCATCTGATCATAAACTTCTTTTAGGTGTCGAGAAAAACCAACAAAGTTACGTCCACAGTCTGAATAAATGTCGTGGGGGAGACCTCGTCTCGCAACAAATCTGTCTAGAGTAGCGATAAATGCTTGGGTTGACAGAGAGGAAACAACTTCCAGATGGACAGCCTTAGTACTGAAGCAAACGAAAAGACATAAGTAGCATTTTTTAGCAGCAGCATTTTTCCTGCTGCTTTCCTTAATGAGAAATGGGCCAGCGAAATCCACCCCGGTGCTTGTGAATGGCTTTGAGACATTGACTCTTGGATAAGGCAGATTAGACATAACTGGCTGAGTAACTGAGGCTCTTAACTTGTGGCATGTAAGGCATTTGTGGATGCGCTTGCGCACTAGATCGCGAAGAGAAATTATCCAATAATATCGCTGTATCAAACTTTGAGTAGTCCTAGGTCCTGAGTGCAAGGAAACTAAATGATAATAGTCGCAGAGGAGTTCAGATATTCTTGATTTTTTAGGCAAAAGAATAGGATGCTTAGCGGACTCACTTAAGTTTGAGTACCTCAAGCGGCCACCAACTCTTATAAGTCCCTTTTTATCGAGATATGGGGACAGGGATGCTATATTGGAAGGAACAATTGAATTAGAAACAAATAAAAATGGGAAACTATCTTTCTGCACAAACGATATTATCAGGTCTTCTGCTAACGTTAACTCTTGGACAGAAAGAGCGCCCTTATGACGCGTGTTACTTGATCTAATGTTGTGAACAAATCTCAAAACATATGCTAGAACATATTTCAAACGAAGCCAAGAAGAAAACTTATTTATGAACTCGATTAGGTAAGGTGATGGAACAGAGGCGGATGATAATACTTTAAGCGGTTTCAGCTCTGGTATTTCTTCCTCAGGACTGACGAACCGCGTGGACGGCCATTCGCTGGGAATTTTTCTCAAAAAAGAGGGACCTTTCCACCAAAAAGAGTTTTCTGAAAAATGCTCTGGAGAGCAGTCTCGAGTGGCTATATCGGCGGGGTTCTGGTCAGTCGAAACGTGCAACCAATTTGCTGGTGGGAAACTCGCTATTTTTGTAGAAGTACTAAATTCTTTAAGCACACAATGATGAGGTAATATGTAACTAGAAGAGGAATTGGCTATTTCCATGTGACCCAATTCTAAATATTCGTTTAGAAATTTATTATAGTCAAACATAATCTCAGGAGTTCGAGAAAGGCGCCTTTCTAAATTTAAAATATATTTTAGCGCTTGGTTGCGATTATCGCTCAAAATTGGAGCATTAGGTTTGAAAGGCAATGACACTACATAGCGACCAGAAGTGTCTCTGGAATGAGTGGTCACAAAATGATTTTCAACGAATTCATCTTCAGGGTTTATAGGAATGGATGCACTCACTTCTTCAGTTTCCCAGAATTTGGAAACTAAAGAATCCAAAGAAGGAGTTATAGTCATCAAGGAACATATAGCAGAATCTTTATTTGGGTTTTTATTTTCTGGATTAATAACATTACCACCGATAACCCAGCCAAAAACAGTGTTTATTGCGGAGGGGTTACCCTTAATTATTGTAATAGGTTCGTTTTCTAGAATGAATGGATATAAATCATTTCCAATTATGAATTCTACTGGAGAACTTTCAAAAAATTTATCATCGGCTAATTTTAAATTTTTAATTCTGTTTATTACCTCTACAGGTAGACTTTGTTGCGGTAGGTCGTTAGAAATGGTTGATAAGATAACAGATTGTGTTTTAAATTCCCTTTTAGAGTTGTCACGGGGAGACAAGATACAATCTACAGCTCCATATGTGGGTGTAGCAACATTGGATATCCCAGAAAGAGAGATAGAATTTTTCAATTTTTTGAATCCTAGACGCTTGACAGCTCCGAGAGATATAGCTGAAATTTGAGATCCAGAATCTAATATTCCTCGAATCGGTTGTTGACGGCCACTTGAATCTCTTATAAACATTTTCACAGTTCCAAGAAGTACCGTTATGGAATCAGCAGAATGACAAGATAAAGTAACGGAATTATTTCTAGGCTCTTCATTAGTGATAAAAGTGGGAGTTATCGCATCGTTGGAATTGGAATCACAAGAATTTAAATTATCATTCGGATTATTATTACAAGTTGAATAAGAATTAGAAGGGTGTAATAAGGTGTGATGGGATCTACTACACGATCTACAAACATTTTTCGATTTGCATTGATTTTTCATATGTGCACCAAGACAGTTAAAACATCGTTTTAGGCGTTTTAAAATTTCATATTTTTTATTGAGTTGACAATTAATTAACTGAGGACACGATGTTATCTTATGAGAATGTTTACAAATGGGACAGCTGGGATCTTCTCGTTCTATTTTATTCGAATTAGTTAGGAAAGTATTAACTTGTTTACTCTGAGTAATTCTACCTTTTATTCCGAGATCTTGCATTATCTCAGATGATCTAGCACGTTCTATTACAAAATCAAGTAAATTTTTAAAAGTTGGAACATTTACTGATTTGAAATGATTTTCGAATGCAATCTGAGTGGAACGATCTAAGTTCCTATAGGCCAAATGAAAAAGAAGAACATCTTCTAAATTTTCTAGATCAAGCACTTTCAGTGCATTTACAGAATTGGAATGTACGCTAATGAATTTCTGCAGATAATTATGGTTAGATGTCGTAATGGGAGAAAAGAACAAAATTTGATTTATATAATATGCGGCCAGACGTCTGTTTGACTGGTATCGATCTTTAAGCACCTGCAATGCTAAAGCGTAATTTTCGGTTGTAAGTTGGAAATTTGATATAAGAGATAGAGGCTCTCCTTCGAGTACCGACCTCAAATACTGAAATTTTTGAACTTGCGTCAGGCATTCGTCGGTATCGACTATACTGTTAAAGAGTGATATGAAGGTAGTCCAATCTTCGATTTTCCCAGAAAAACGTGGAATTTCTATCCTAGGGAGAAAGGATTTGGTTTGAAGAATAGGCTTCTCCTGCAGGCACGCGCCTGTCGGAGCTTCGGGATACAGCCTGTCCAGCCTAAGATATGTACTGCGTATGGAATGTATGACGTCATCGAAGGCTACGCAAACATTCTGAACTTCCAATTTCTCAGTTTCTATAGAAACTTCCGCGTTAATTTCCATAATCGTATCCTGTATTCTATAGAAATTATTTTCCATTTGATCCAATTTGATATACGTAGGGGCGAAATCGCGAAAATTTTCCTTTTCTAAATTTGTAGCTCTTTTTAAGTAATTGGATGCCATTGCGAACATGGCCTCGCGCTTTTCCTTTAAAATAGCTAGTTGTTTAATGGGGTCTCGCTTCGACATCGTGAAGTTGGACGAATAAAATTCTAATTCTATAAAATGGGGAACCAATATGTATTCCGCGATTCGGATTAGTCGTGGTTAAATCTCCACGGATTACTTACGCAATCCGCGGCCCGGAGGACCAAAAATGTACGCGCTGGGGATTGAAAATTAATCCTCGGCACGTGGTTTGAGGGATGGGTTCAGAGTATGAGAAAAAACAATTAAACTTACCATTACGTTGCCAGCTGCTGAAGAAACAGGGCCCTGTTCGCAGCTCCTGGAAAGTAAATAGAGAAGAGAGGCCGGAACGTAATGGGAATTGAGGGGGCAGTCCCGAGCTAAAAGAATGAGATGTGATCTACTCTAGATCTGGAAACGAACTGCGCTGGTATATTAGGGAGGTGGGGGTACGACGTACTTTGTACCCTAAGTCTTAAAGCCCGCGCCCCAACACTATTATTATACTATATATATATATATATATATATATATATATATATATATACTATATATATATATATATACATATATATATATATATATATATATATATATATATATATATTTATATTTATATTTTCAAGCATATAGGTACTCATATTTATGTTAATGTTTCTAGCTTTTTTTTTTTTTTTTTTTTTTTTTTTTTTTTTTTTTTTTTTTTTTTTTTTTTTTTTTTTTTTGTCCTTACCATTGTTATACCATATATGTTTTTACAGCCCTGAAGATGGCTTG
This sequence comes from Gonocerus acuteangulatus, assembly GCA_946811695.1. NCBI lineage: Eukaryota > Metazoa > Arthropoda > Insecta > Hemiptera > Coreidae > Gonocerus > Gonocerus acuteangulatus. Next base: position 60,162,419 of record OX328129.1, on the reverse strand, counting down.
TATAGCAAGCCGAAACGTTGGCGGCAATAAATATACATTTTAGCAAATAAAATGTGTTTTATTGAATAAGAACACTGACCGAAACCCCGACGATCAACGCTTCCTAGAAATATATATATATATATATATATATATATATATATATATATACATGTATATACGTATATTTTATATTTTTCTTTATGTATTTGTGTATATATGTGTGTGTGGCGGCTACAGAGCGAACAGACAACAATATTTATACATAAAAGTTTGAACAACGGTTATTTTCGTGATCTAAATGTGAAACTGTCTAGTCGGCACTCCGGGATTGTGTCATCCGGTCGATATCACAAGCGGGTTTCCTCTCTGGGAGGGAAGGAGTGTGCTAAAATTTTGTTTCTTCATTGCGAACAGTATTTAATTAATTTTAGGAGTTTTATCATCTCATATTACACAAAGATATTTCATTTTGTTACGCCGCATCGACATCGAGGCCATTGGCGCCGACAAAGATATTGAACAAAAAAATAAAATAGCCCAATTAAATTGTGTTGCTTCCCACAAAAAACAGCGAATAAACATTGAAGCATTACGGAAAAAAATAACAACCAAACTATAAATCAATTACCAAAGAAATAAAACTTTAATCATAATAGGAAAAATATTTTGCAAATGATGAAAACGAAATGATATGAAAATATGATCGATGAGTAGCTTGGGGCTGAATAAAAAAAATTGTCTTAGCAATATATATATATATATATATATATATATATATATATATATATATATATATAATATATATATATATATGTTTATATGGATTATTGACAGGTAATGGATTCAATGGTGAGTCCTGAGTCCCTTTTCCCCTAAACGTAGGATTTTTTGGTGCCCCAGAACAAGCTCAATTACTCTGTTGTCACAGCATCCATAATTATCTTGAAACTTCTGCCCATAATGAGATATGGAATATATGTAAATTTTTGGCCAACTATTTTGCTTTCGATATTAGCCTATCATTGTCATCCTTCATAGTAGATGTCATAAGTAATAGGTTACTTCGAAGGGATTATAGTGTTTTCTTCTTTTAAGAGTTCTATTATGGCTTTCTTGCAATTATTACAGATAAATTCGCTCAGTGTTATTGTTTTTTTAATTTATGACAAAAAAATGTAAACCTCCAGATGCGAGGTTCTGGTCTAATCTTGCGTATACCGAGAGCTCAAGGTGCAAAGTATGGTAGTTTCCAAGTTTCCTCACATTTCTAGGAATGCATGTGCCTGTTGGTGAGTTAAATGAGTTCTCCAAGAGAACACATCCTAGACGAAGGCTAGTCATAAGTTGTTACAATAGGCTGCTGATATAATACAGTTTCTTTTTTTAATAGACAGTATCGTCGTTTGCTTTAATAGGTCGTGCTTAATGAGTATAAGGAGGAACTAAATTGCGGAAGCAGAATAACAAAGTGCCCAACATAAGCCCATGCAGAACTCCCTCCTTGAGCAGTAAAGGATGATTATAGTAATGCTTGACGCATCCAGCAATTACTTCACTAATTGTGCTACTCATAACCTTACTTGTTAAAGGTTACTTTCTCCACTTTCTCACTATCAGTGACTTGAAAGGTTTCAAATCTTCACTATTCCCATCGTTGGATATCACGCATTATGTAAGAATAATAATTTCGGTTTCAAAGTCTTCCAAACTACTTAGTGATGAATGTTGTTATTTTTTTATCACCTTAAAATGTCTATATGCTTTATTTATTTACTTATATTAAGCGGATGGACAAAATATGAATAATTTGTAATACAATATAATAATGTTCGACCGATTTCACACTTCTAGTGCCGAATCAGGAGCGAACATTAAAACCATTTACAGCCACAGTAGGTGAATAAACATTCCTCTATCAGGGTCACGCTATGACTGAAGCTAAGAACAATGGCGACAACCAGTCAGCTGATTTTAATCGTTAACGCTCATTCATCGATCATCCATATCACATCAAAATGTCTTTAAGCTTTATTTATTTATATTTTCTATTTTAAACCGTAAAAATATTTTATTTTGCAAGTAGTCATGGCTAATAATAAAAATATCAAATTTGTTTTATGCTAGCTTGTCTACAGGGCCGCCACATCTCAGAGCCGGGCCCAGGACCAAATCACGGGCCCCCACTTCTCAGAGCCAGACTGAAAATTCTAGTACTTTGGACAAATCAAAATTATTTTCATCTTGAGGTTTGAGCGAAATGAGAATAAAAGCCGACAATCGGTGTAGCAAAGGTCACTTTCGGTACTTGTAGTTTTATTACGACTCCTAATGTAATATACTCTTCTGGGACTGCACTTATTTTGTCGTTTATGTACATTAAAAATATATAGATTCCATTGCAGTAAATATAGGCTACGCCCATCTATATTTCTAAACCCCATTCTTTTTACAAGCTCATAACCTATACATTTTTTCCAATTAGCGAGACTCGGGACAACTGTACCCGGCAGTCCCCCCATGTGGCTGCCCTGCTTGTCTATGATGTATATGGTATTAGTACAGTTTTTGTAGGTATTTAAATTCAGTCCAATACGTATGCCATAGAGCTCAGCTGCAAATATGCGAAAATTATCATTAAGTCTCTTGGTAATGATTTTTTCATCAATTACAGCTGAGGCTCCCACCTTCATGAGCCATCAGTGAATATAAAGAAAGTTCAAGAAAAATTAAATAATAAAGACAAATTAAATATAAATAAATGAAAAAAAAGATAAATAAACAAGAAAATTTTTTAGGTTTTAATACATTCTTTTATTGCTTCAATATGATGACTACCATCTCTTAGAAATTATTATTAAATTTTAACGTCCATTTATTATTAACTACGAATTTTAGGACGGGTTATCTACAGGCTACCACCTTTTTCTAGCCAGGATAGGGCTGATGCCTTTTCTTTTTTCTAAAGAAAAGCCACCAACCCAAGTGGGAATCCAACCCACGACCCTTTGGCACGGAGTGTTAAGTGCTCACGCCTTTACGCTCACGGCCACTGGGTCTCCATCTTAGAAATTAAGTCCACAGGTATTAAATGTTTCTATCTTCTGCAGTTTGCCGGTATATGTTTTATAGTGGGTGTTTCGTTCTACAGTTCTGTTTCGTAATTAGGTGTTCAAAGGAGCAGTGTTGGGCAAAACTAACGTTAGTTACCTAAACTGACGTTAGTTTTCCCTAACTAAAACTAAACTAATGTTGTATTTTTAGTTTTAGTTTTAGTTTAGTTTTAGATTTGTATAATTATTAATCATATGGACTCCGTTTTTAGTAATGCAATTAGTTTAGTTTAGTAAAAGAGACCTTAATTTGTGATTTTAGTTTAGTTTTAGTTTTTAGTTTAATAATTTAGTTTATCAAAGAACATATGTTTTCAAATTACAAGAAAAAGCCACAGTTTCTTATTCTCCAAAGAATTGGTGATATCCTGACCTGTATTGATCAAAATAGTGCATCAGCAGTTAAAAAGTCCCCCTATCTCAGTTGTGCAGTAGTGTTTAATTACATAATTGCAATTATCAGTAATAATAAGTTGTTCACTTAGTTATTAATGTCTTGCCTGAGACACACTGCGAATCGCTCAGTAGTTGAATGCTCTCATGTAATGGAGTCTACTGTTTTGTGAGACCGTACTTCAAGAAGTAAAACATTAAAACATTTTTTGGGCATTCGAAAATAACCAAAGAATTTAGTTTCATCGTCCAATCGTTTTTTAAACTGCTTGACAAATTCTCCTTCCAGCCTACGCTTACGTCAAGTTGGAGCACGTCCAATCTTCTTCTAGTTTCTCTCTTTGCTCTTCATCAAGTCGGATGCACGCCCAATCTTCTTCCAGTTTCTCTCTTTGCTCTTCATCAAGTCGGATGCACGCCCAATCTTCTTCCAGTTTCTCTCTTTGCTCTTCATCAAGTCGGATGCACGCCCAATCTTCTTCCAGTTTCTCTCTTTGCTCTTCATCAAGTCGGATGCACGCCCAATCTTCTTCTAGTTTCTCTCTTTGCTCTTCATCAAGTCGGATGCACGCCCAATCTTCTTCTAGTTTCTCTCTTTGCTCTTCATCAAGTCGGATGCACGCCCAATCTTCTTCCAGTTTCTCTCTTTGCTCTTCATCAAGTCGGATGCACGCCCAATCTTCTTCTAGTTTCTCTCTTTGCTCTTCATCAAGTCGGATGCACGCCCAATCTTCTTCTAGTTTCTCTCTTTGCTCTTCATCAAGTCGGATGCACGCCCAATCTTCTTCTAGTTTCTCTCTTTGCTCTTCATCAAGTCGGATGCACGCCCAATCTTCTTCCAGTTTCTCTCTTTGCTCTTCATCAAGTCGGATGCACGCCCAATCTTCTTCTAGTTTCTCTCTTTGCTCTTCATCAAGTCGGATGCACGCCCAATCTTCTTCTAGTTTCTCTCTTTGCTCTTCATCAAGTCGGATGCACGCCCAATCTTCTTCTAAATTCTCTCTTTGCTCTTCATCAAGTGCAATCGCAATTGCTGCTAAATCTTCTTCGGAAAACTACATTTTTGAGGCACAAATAGACGACACGACCACGGCCCGGACGAAACTGTCGGAACAGCATGCAAGGAGGCCCGGCCGGGGCCCGGTCTCCACTCGGTTACAAAGCCCCGGTGGAGGCCCGGGCTGTACCCATGCCGGGCTCTACAGCATCAATAGGCCTTTATTCTTAAGGAAGTTCTATTAGTTTTAATAATTTACTTAATTATCGAAATAACATATGATTTATATTAATTCATGTTATTTTAGTAAAACTAAACTAAATTTTTAGTTTAGTTTTTAGTCAATTCCCAAAGATTTAGTTTTAGTTTTAGTTTAGTTAAAATCCATTTATTATTAAAATTTTAGTTTTTTTTTAGGTTGCAATTTTTAGTTTATTCCGAAAAGTGAATTTAGTTTTAATTTTAGTTTTAGTTTTAGCGCGGTTCCTCCCTCCCCCATAGGGAGGAACCCCGCTTATAAGGTTGATACAATGAAACAATCCGGAAGTGCCGACTAGAAAATTTCGCGTTTCAGAACCCCTAGAAGCCGAAAATAACGGTGGTTCAAATTTGTATATATATATATATATATATATATATATATATATATATTTGTCTGTTCGCTCTCTAGGTAGAAGACGAATGGTCCGATTGTGATGAAATTTGGTACAAAAATCCGTCGTCTAATTTGAAAGGTCAAGTTAGTTAGCCAGCAGAATCCACCCACTGGAAGATGGCGTTTGGGGCGAAATTCGCGCAAAAAAAATCGTAACGCTTACGTTTTTGAGTTCAAAAGCTTGTAAGTACTCATTTTATAGGCTTCTTGGGCTAGGAAAACGAATGAAACCATTTTCAAGGCGATAGCTTTAACCGTTTTCGAGAAAATTGGAAAAGTATTTTTTGAATACCGTTTTTGGTTTGGGTACTTAGAATCATGGGATTCAGTTGAAACATTTTCTGCATGTTCTACTTTCATTAAAACTAATATGTTAAAATTTTTGTTACATTTGGAGTTTAGGAAGGGTTAGAATAAAATATTTTATTAACAGACATAAAAAGTTTTGGTACCTTTGTATACTTTCCTTAATATCTCGAAAATGGTTGAGAATCTTGGGAAACGGAAGATGACCATTAGAAAGCTCACTTAATGCTCTTCAAAACTGGTTCTGATGAAAGTTTTGATTAGGCGATGTCAATCGGAGAAATAAGTGCTTAAAACTTTAAAGTAATTGATTTCGCTTATTCGAACTGTTCTTTTTGTCTTTGATTTTGATACTTAGAATTATGGGATTCAGTTGAAACATTTTCTGCATGTTCGAATTGTATCAACACTAATATGTTGAAATTTCAGTTACGTTTGGAGTAAAGGAAGGGTTAGAATAAAATATTTTATTAACAGACAATAAAAGTTTTGGTAACCTTTTATACTTTCGTTAGTATCTCGAAAACCGTTGACAATCTTGAGAAGCGAAAGGTTACCATTCGAAAGCTTACTAAATTGTCTACAAAAAAGGTTCTAAAGAAAGTTTTGAATAAGCGATGTCAATCGGAGAAATAAGTGCTTAAACTTTGAAGTAATTGATTTCGTTTATTCGAACGGTTCTTTTAGCACTTTCCTCCGAAGGAAAGTAGCTATTGAGGTTGGACTCATGACGGAATTTTTGAAAAAATTCTTCAAATCTTTATCGATGCTACCTAGTAGACACCGAAAATGACCCCCGTTAAAATTTATATATATCTATATATATATATATATATATATATATATATATATATATATATATATATGCATATATATATATATATATATATATATATATATATATATATATATGTGTCTGTTAACACGATAGCGGCCAGAGTTTTTGTTTTTTCGTCACGAAACTTCGTATATAGCATTCAATTAGCATACGATTGAACGAGTTCGTTAACCACTAAAGTCGGTCCACCGGAAGGGGGGGTTTACCCCGAACCCAAAACACTTATTTGACTATGTCAGCCGTAATATTTCAACGAAACTTGGTATTCGTAGTGGTAATATAGAGAGAAAAGTGAGATATAAAAATGAACTCAATCGGTTCATTAGAAGGGGGGGTATACTCCGGACCCACAATACCAATTCGCCACTACCAGCCGTGATTTTTGGTATATTTCGACGAAACTCGGTATTCGTAGTGCTAATCCACAGGTAAATATGTGTTGTAAAAATAAACTAAATCGGTTCATTAGAAGGGGGGGGGGTTTACTCCGGAAACAAATTCCTAATATACTCATACCGGTCGTAATTTCTGCTGTATTGTAACGAAACGCGGTATACGTCGTGGGCAACTCATGAGAAAGAAGTGTTGTAAAATGAGCTGAATCGGTCAATCGGAAAGCGGGGGTTTAATTTGTAATATATTTGAATAGAAAAGCCGGCAGACGTAGGTTCACAAAGCCGCCGCAAGGAGCGCTTTCTACCACTAGAGTGACTGTATCCTGTTCCTGCATTAGATCAAAATACGATAATATGAGGATTTTTGTATTTATTACGTAGTTGATCAGTTACTCATTACAAAATGAGAACTATTCACGTTTTTATTTTATTTATGTAGGATATTTTAAGCAAATTGTTCTGGAAAGCAGTCTACACTACCCAAATTCTGAGGAAAGTGCTTAGTTATGCAGCTCCTGCGTGACGGACTTTTTGTCTTTGATTTTGGTGCTTAGAATTATGGGATTCAGTTGAAACATTTTCTGCATGTTCGAATTGTATCAACACTAATATGTTGAAATTTCAGTTACGTTTGGAGTAAAGGAAGGGTTAGAATAAAATATTTTATTAACAGACAATAAAAGTTTTGGTAACCTTTTATACTTTCGTTAGTATCTCGAAAACCGTTGACAATCTTGGGAAGCGAAAGGTTACCATTCGAAAGCTTACTAAATGGTCTACAAAAAAGGTTCTAAAGAAAGTTTTGAATAAGCGTTGTCAATCGGAGAAATAAGTGCTTAAACTTTGAAGTAATTGATTTCGTTTATTCGAACGGTTCTTTTTGTCTTTGATTTTGGTACTTAGAATTATGGGATTCAGTTGAAACATTTTCTGCATGTTCGAATTGTATCAACACTAATATGTTGAAATTTTAGTTACGTTTGGAGTAAAGGAAGGGTTAGAATAAAATATTTTATTAACAGACAATAAAAGTTTTGGTAACCTTTTATACTTTCGTTAGTATCTCGAAAACCGTTGACAATCTTGGGAAGCGAAAGGTTACCATTCGAAAGCTTACTAAATGGTCTACAGAAAAGGTTCTAAAGAAAGTTTTGAATAAGCGATGTCAATCGGATAAATAAGTGCTTAAACTTTGAAGTAATTGATTTCGTTTATTCGAACGGTTCTTTTAGCACTTTCCTCCGAAGGAAAGTAGCTATTGAGGTTGGACTCATGACGGAATTTTTGAAAAATTTCTTCAAATCTTTATCGATCCTACCTAGTAGACACCGAAAATGACCCCCGTTAAAATTTATATATATGCATATATATATATATATATATATATATATATATATATATATATATATATATATATATATATATGTCTGTTAACACGATAGCGGCCAGAGTTTTTGTTTTTTCGTCACGAAACTTGGTATATAGCATTCAATTAGCAAACGATTGAACGAGTTCGTTAACCACCAAAGTCGGTCCACCGGAAGGGGGGGTTTACCCCGAACCCGAAACACTAATTTGACTATGTCAGCCGTAATATTTGTTATATTTCAACGAAACTTGGTATTCGTAGTGGTAATATAGAGAGAAAAGTGAGATATAAAAATGAACTAAATCGGTTCATTAGAAGGGGGGGGGGGTTTACTCCGGACCCACAATACTAATTCGCCACTACCAGCCGTGATTTTTGGTATAATTCGATGAAACTCGGTATTCGTAGTGGTAATCCACAGGTAAATAACTGTTGTAAAAATAAACTAAATCGGTTCATTAGGAGGGGGGGTTTACTCCGGACCCACAATACCAATTCGCCACTACCAGCCGTGATTTTTGGTATATTTCGACGAAACTCGGTATTCGTAGTGGTAATCTACAGGTAAATATGTGTTGTAAAAATAAACTAAATCGGTTCATTAGAAGGGGGGGGTTTACTCTTGACCCAAATTCTTAATATACTCATACCGGTCGTAATTTCTGCAGCTCCTGCGTGACGGACTTTTTGTCTTTGATTTTGGTACTTCGAATTATGGGATTCAGTTGAAACATTTTCTGCATGTTCTAATTTCATCAAAACTAGAATGCTGAAAATTTACTTACGTTTGGAATTAAGGAAGGGTTAAATTAAAATAATTTATTAATAGAGATGAAAAGCTTTGGAAACTTCGTATACTTTCCTTAATATCTCGAAAACGGTTAAGAATCTTGGTAAACGGATGGTTTCCATTCGAAAGCTTATTAAATGCTCTAGAAAACAGGTTCTGAAGAAAGTTTTGATTAGGCGATGCCAAACGGAGAAATAAGTACATATAACTTAGAAGTTTGATAAACGATAATTGATTTCGTTTATTTATACGGTTCTTTTTGTCTGTTTTTATTTCTTGTTATTTTGTTATTGCTTCTCGGAGGAGGATGTATTTCTCAATAAAACAGGGGAATAAATACAAATTCTTTGAACCTGTAACAGAACTGAAAACGTAAATATTCTCTGTGTAGAGTCAGTCCGGGTCGAGGTAGTAGGCCGGTTCAGGTAGGCTTTTATTGCACTTCATAAATCAAGATTCATTGTTCTCATCAAGCATTCTAGGACAGCTGACAGTTACCTTTACCTGTAGGAAGTCATGCATCCAAATTCTATACTAGAAATATAATTATATTTTGTGGTTGAATGTGGCCGTAGTTCAATAAAAAATAACACTACTTTCTCATTTTCATGTACAATTTTATTTTGTTTAATTGCATTTAAAAGTAAAATGGATATGTTTGCACTGCAAGTTAAGTAAATTAGAAATATATTCGTAGAAGAGTCTTCGTAGACCGAAACTTGGGACGGCCGAAAGAGTAATTTCTGCTTAGGATAGTTTCATCCCTAGCCGAAAATCATGTTTTTTTTTTTTTTTTTTTTCATATTTGTTTACATTAGGAATGATCCAAACAAAGTAATAACTGTTTCTACTCTAAGTCTACAAAATAACACTAGGGATATGAATGGAACCGCGCTAAGATGACGCAGTTCCTGCGAGTCGGACTTTTTAGTTTTGCCCAACATTGCAAAGGAGGCAGAGTAAGGTCAATGAGTTCTCTAGTTAGTCGATTTATTTATGATAAATAATAGATTTTCTTAAATAAATGTATAAAACTTATAAATTATGGGATGATGTGAATTTGTGATTAACTTCATTTATTCTTTATTATCAAATCGCTCCTTCCTGGACTTCAAGTTCGAAGAATGGCAGGAAGACAGAAACTTGTATATGACAGATATGAGAGAATATAAACAATCCGTTACATAACAAATGTTTGTGTGGGTTTAACGCTCTAACTAACGCTCTGAGAATCCATATTAAAAAACTGGCAGCGTCCTCGGAACAATTCTCTGACGCATATCTACAAGGACAACCACACTGAGGAAGGAAGTGTCCTCTTCTGACGTAGAATACCAACACAACATATCGGAGTGGACAACAACAATAAAAAAAGTTAAACAAAAAATATACTCCTTCTGAACAGCACAAAGGTATACTATACTTGGTAGGTACTTGGGTTCCCTAAGATGGTGCTCCTATGTGTCCATAGTTACTCTGTATCATTGTCACGTAGAAAGGTGTCCTTGAATCTGAGGTTACAATGGCCTACTCACAATGGGCTTAAACAGGCCGATTGGCGTTCCGACGAATCCGAAATACAACCTGAACGAAACCGTAGATCCGTGCAAGGCTTCGGGATTTGCTCAACCCGTTTGGTTCTCGTCATAGTTCGCCGTCATTTTCAAAGGATGTGAGGTAGTTCCTGGGCTAGTTCAATCTTTAAAGCCTCAAACGGGAACCTTGGTGGCATTTTGAGTAACCTCTTTTCAACTGGATATTTCCAGATGATAAGGCACCCTTACAAAAGCAGTATGTACTATCATTATTCCATCTATTTTAACATTTGAGCTTCGAAAAACCCTATTTAATTTTTATTAATTGGCCAAAAACAAATCCTTAAAGTCCAAAAGGCTTGACACCACTATGTCCCAGACAGACTAAAGTTTTCATCAAACACCAGAATATATTTTCGAAAAGGTTTTTCAAGCTAGCCAGAGAATTACTGTATCACATCAGCTGTACAAGATGTCCTATTATAAAGGTGTGAACAAAATGTTTTCGGTGTATATTTGACGTTAAGAAACAAATAATCGCTATTCTGTGCACGGTAATGGAAATTACTCACTGGGTATCATCTTCAACTTCCGTTCGGAAATGTCTATTAGAAACAAGAAAAAAATTGTGTCTTATTTTACGTATTCAAGTTAATTTTACTGCTAGTAGCAATTACAACAGTAACAACCAATAAAAACCAAAGAAATCAGACAAGAAGAACTGTTCAAATGAACGAAACTATCACTTTGGCAGGTATAACCACTTATTCCTTCAACTATGCTCATGTATGTAAATATAATAATTTTTTTTATACTTTTAAAAATGTTATCAGAATTAATTTGAATACGTTTGGAACCTGTGGCAAAATTTTAAATTTTTTCCGTCTTTTTTGCGCAAACAAAACCACGTTTATTTAAGAATCGATATGTTATTTAAACGATCAAAGAGATGGACAAAGTGTTTTTCTGACTAAACGGAATAATTAAAATTCCTTGGTTTGCGCCTGGCCGCTTTCTTGTTGGCGCTGTCGTAAAAATTGAGTAAACGAAAATTGGAATATGATTTCATCGAACTGGTCCAACGGTTTCTGGCGAGTGGGAGAAAATTGAATGCCCTAATTTCGAATTTTCAACATCATCTTAATCAATGAAAACGTTTCTTGGAGATATTTCAATTTTAATAAAACGTCTTAATAGTTTCGATTTCTCTTTCGAAAATATGTAGCAATTATAAATTAAAATTGTATTAAATCATATTTTAGCTATCTAAAATGGACGGAATTCAATGAAATTTCGTTTTGTTATATAAACCGTCAATTTCGTTAACCCGGCAGAATCCGTCCCTTGGAACAAGGTTTTTTTTCGGGCGAAATTTGTACTTCGAAAAATCGTAATGCTATCATTTTTGCGTTAATAGTGTTCCAGGTCCACGTTTTATAAGTTATTATACTTGGGAGAATCTAATGAAACCATTTCCATGGTCATATTGTCGAGAAAAATGGAAAAACTGGATTTTTCTTGGGATTTCGAATGTATTCTTATATATCTCGAATTCGCTTGATCGTAGCAAATGTAAAGTATATATTCGAAAGATTATTATATTTCCTACAAATAAGGTCCTTATGCTATTTTCGGTAGAACGATCTTATTCCGAGAAATAGGTGCATAAATGGAGTACTGTTTCCAGTTGTGGCGCCTAAGATATTGCCTCGTTTTGAGATTTCATTTTACACTTTTATGTATAAATGACGCAGTTCCTTTAAATCGGATTTTTTTAGGAGGAATCGGCAGTAAAAACTCCCGGTGGATATTTTTTTTTGTACATAATTAGAAACTATTTAAATATTTATATTCCGCGTTTATTTTAGCGCATTCGTTTCCTCCATATAGGGAGGAAATCCGCTTATGGCATCAACTCGATGACGCAATCTGGAAGTGACGATGGCAAATTTCGCTGCATTTATTTTCCATAGTTCGTTTAAATTTGTGTGTGTATATATATATATATATATATATATATATATATATATATATATATATATATATTGTATCAATTTATTTTATAAACCGCCCTACATGTTTCGTGGCCTCCTTGCCCCATCTTCAAATCTCTCCTGCTCATCTTCAATTAGAATCCTGCGCGTGTGTACCGGTTGCCACCCACTTTAACGCTGATTGTTTTAAACTGGCGAGTGAACGAAAGGTATTACATACCAATGAACCAACCGCAGCTTAACTTGTCAACATTTTGCGCTTGAACCAAATCGGCAACCAAAAGCCAGTAAGCATACAGCGTTTGACCTATTGCTCCAACATTTCCTTCCACTCTTTCTTTAAATTGTGAAATGCTTTTAGAATTTCAAAATTCACTTCAAGAGCTTAACTTTAGTTGCTCCCGAGTCATTTCCAACCTTTGGAAATACCCCCTGAATAGAGGGGCTGAATGCAACGCCATCTTACTCCTATTAATGAACCTTGAAATGATTGACTCGGTAACTGGGTTAGCAATTAAACGGTGATCTGTTGACGGTTAAACCCCCGTCGACCTGTGATTTCACGGTAATCTCTCGGAACGGTCACAGCTAAAGATACTCCTCAACAAATGCTATTTACAGGTATGTATGAACCTCATTGATATCACCACATTGCAGCGCACGCTTCAATTGTACAATTAAGATGTCAGATTTTGTATCATCATCATATACAGGGTGGTCCAGATAAGCGGGCCAGAAGAGAAATAACAACTAAATGTTTGGGAGATATGAAAATTTCTCAAATTTTTAATATTAAATGACACTTCTACCTAAAGCTCAAATTTGATTTCTTACCTTTTAGCACTTTCCTCCGAAGGAAAGTAGCTATTGAGGTTGGACTCATGACGGAATTTTTGAAAAATTTCTTCAAATCTTTATCGATCCTACCTAGTAGACACCGAAAAGGACCACCGTTAAAATTTATATATATATATATATATATATATATATATATATATATATATATATATCACTTTGTCATTTTCGGTGGTCATTTTCGGTGTCTACTATGGTAGGTAGGATCGATAAAGATTTGAAGAAATTTTTCAAAAATTCCGTCATGAGTCCAACCTCAATAGCTACTTTCCTTCGCTACATACATCAATCAGGCTCCATAGCCTCAATAGCTACATACATATATGCATTTATATATGTATATATATATATATATATATATATATATATATATATATGTGTGTGTGTGTGTGTGTGTGTGTGTGTGTGTGTGTGTGTGTGTGTGTGTGTGTGTGTGTGTTAACACGATAGCGGCCAGAGTTTTTGTTTTTTCGTCACGAAACTTGGTATATAGCATTCAATTAGCAAACGATTGAACGAGTTCGTTAACCACCAAAGTCGGTCCACCGGAAGGGGGGGGGGGGGTTTACCCTGAACCCAAAACACTAATTTGACCATGTCAGCCGTAATATTTGTTATATTTCAACGAAACTTGGTATTTGTAGTGGTAATATAGAGAGAAAAGTGAGAATTAAAAATGAACTAAATCTAGGAGGGGGGGGGGGGTTACTCCGGACCCACAATACCAATTCGCCACCACCAGCCGTGATTTTTGGTATATTTCGACGAAACTCGGTATTCGTAGTGGTAATCCACAGGTAAATATGTGCTGTAAAAATAAACTAAATCGGTTCATTAGGAGGGGGGGGGGTTACTCCGGACCCACAATACCAATTCGCCACTACCAGCCGTGATTTTTGGTATATTTCGACGAAACTCGGTATTCGTAGTGGTAATCTACAGGTAAATATGCGTTGTAAAAATAAACTAAATCGGTTCATTAGGAGGGGGGTTTACTCCGGACCCAAATTACTAATATACTCATACCGGTCGTAATTTCTGCTGTATTGTAACGAAACGCGGTATACGTCGTGGGTAACTCATGAGAAAGAAGTGTTGTAAAAATGAGCTGAATCGGTCTATCGGAAAGGGGGGGGGGTTTACTTTGTAATATATTTCAATAGAAAAGCCCGCCAGACGTAGGTTCACAAAGCCACGCGGAGCGCTTTCTACCACTAGAGGGACTGTATCCTGTTCCTGCGTTTGATCAAAATACGATAATATGAGGTTTTTTTGTATTTATTATGTAGTGTAGTAGGTACCATGTGTAAACATAACTCTGGAAGGAAATTAATAATTGTTCAGTTACTCATTACAAAATTAAAAGAGAACTATTCATGTTTTTATTTTATTAATGTAGGATATTTTAAGCAAATTGTTCTGGGAAGCAATCTACACTACCCAAATTCTGAGGAAAGTGCTTAGTTATGTGACGGACTTTTTTTAGTTTAGTCTGAAGGGAATCGTTTTGCGAACACATTCTCCCAAGCAGAATTACCCCTCGCTTAACAAAAATACAAGTCGAGGCCCCGTTTGCACGGTTCTTTCTTGTTTCTGTAGTACTTTTAAAAAATGTATTGCAGGATTTAGGTAAAAAGGAAAGCCTTTCCTTAGACCCTTCCTGCTGCCACGCCCCAGTGTCAAGAAATAGATAACCCGTTATCTGTAGGTTACCAATGGGCTTATTTAAGGGGGGCTGCAGCCCCCCCCCCGAAATTTTGATTTCATCGGTAAAAATAAATTAAATAAGATCACTTAGTTGAGAAAAAATATTCTTTTTGTTGGTGTAATAGTCTTTTAGTTGGCTAACTATTCCAAGCTCTAGATTGTTAGTATTTCATACCCCGGAAATGGTCCAAGCCCCCCCCCCCGAAATTATTTCCTAAGCCATATATACGCCCCTGAGATTACCAGTAACATAAGTGTAACCAAACAATACAGGTGAAATTTCGTTGTCAATAATAAAAGTACTCTAAAATTTAAAAATTTATGTTTCTCAGATTTTGAAACACACATTATGTTTGCGAGCTCCACCAATAACTGCTCTGACTGGGAATGATGAGCAGGCTGTACAAGGGTTCAGGATATTATTACCTCGGATGGACCATCACCAGGAAAACTATATGGGGACAAGTTGAAATTAACCGCAATTAAAATGGTGATTTTGTCCCTCATAGCGTAAACTCTACGAGGGACAGTTTATTTCTAGTAATTCAATGACTGTCATCATAGTTGAAATTAACCGCAATTCAAAATAATACTATGAAATAGACACAGTATGGTAACAGCTGTTCTGTTATCGTCCTAGGTACGCATGCTGCCTTGGCGAGCATGCTCTCTTTAAAACTAAAACTTCAAACCCCTCTAAAAATACTTAAAACATTGAATATCAAAAAATCCTTTCTTAGCGGGTGTTTACATCCCAAAGGGAGTGTCCATGCAAAATTTCAAATTTTCCTGTCAATTGGTTCAGGCTGGGCGATGGTAGGTCAGTGGGTGAGTGAGTGGTATTTGACAAATATATATATAGGAGATGTAACATATAATAAAACTTTATTTTTAATAATGTTTAATTCGATAAACTATTATTCATGAAGAGGAGATTTAATGTTCATTTTTACAACCAGTCTTGTGGTAACAGTACAATTATTGAAAACCACAGTCGCTCTATAGTTGGAAACTCTCCCGCCTTTCATGACGCCAATAAACAACTCCTGACCTCAAATTACTGATACAATCCTCATAGAATAGGTTACATTAATGACTAGCAATTAACTACACTTACTGCCGTAATGAGTATAAACACACTTTTCAAATATTAATAAACATCCGTCGGGGAATTATTTCCTGTGGTTTAGCAGTTGCGTGCAACATCCGGTAGATGGCATCAAATCTCGATTCCGTCGTTAATCGATCTGAGTATGACAAGTTATCAGATTACGTTTCCTGCTTCTGATTGGTTGTAGACTTGTTTATGATTCACAACAAAGTATCAATATTTTCTGGAAATATTGCAATAAATTTAACTTAAGTAAGCATCCAACTTAAGTAAGCATAAATTATACTAAAAGCATTTGTCAATTTTGTCTGAAAGTTGTTTTTATTTATTTTTAGCGCTTTCCTCCGAAGGAAAGTATTGGGTATTGAGGTTCCGGCACTCATGACGGAATTTTTGAAAAATGTCTTCGAATCTCTATCGATCCTACCTAGTAGACACCGAAAATGACCCCTGTTAAAATTTATATATATATATATATATATATATATATATAGTTATATATGTGTCCGTTAACACGATACAGGCCAGAGTTTTTGTTTTTTCGCCACGAAACTTGGTATGTAGTATTCCCACATCAAACGATTTAACGAGTTCGTTAACCAACAAAATCGGTCCTACCCAATTCTGAGAAAAGTGCTTAGTTATGCAGCTCCTGCGTGATGGACTTTTTTTTACAGCCTATAAAGTTCTGGGCGATTAGCGCCGACCTAAATACAGTTGTCACACTATATGAATAAAAATAACGATGTTTTCCCACAGCGGTCATCAATTTAAGAAGTGACCACGCCCGACGTTAATATAAACGGTTTTCCACATTTCTAAACTTTTGTCACACAACCACGCGGATTTTATTAATGGGTAGCTGCAAAGGGGAAAATAGTACTAACCACATATCTCTTCAGTATCTGCCCTCTGCGCACTTGTGGCCTCTTTCGGGACTGATAAGAAATTAATGAATAGTGTTTATATATATATATATATATAGTGTGCCGTATGGTCATGAATCAGATACCTCTATAGTATCTGCACCTCAGGGCCCTCGTGGCCTGTTACGGGACTGATTTATATATACACACACACACACACATATATATATATATATATATATATATATATATATATATATATATTTATTTATTTATTTATTTATTTATTTATTTCCTTCCCTAAGTAACCCTTAAGGAAGGGAGTTTATTTTTATTTTCTACATGTGCCGTACATGACAAATGTACATAGCATGTAATTGATTACATATTAATATTTATATTCTTTATGATTACATTCCAAATGTAGAACATAAAGGAGAATAAATGAAACAAAATAAAAGAAAGAGAAAAAAAAAATGAAATAGAATACAAACAACAAAACTATATCGAAGGATAAAAAAAAAAAAAAAAAAAAAAAAAACAAAAAAAAACACGGGATTTTTTTTCTCACCTATAATGATTTTTCCAGTATCCCATTTTTGTATATATATGTTCTGCATATTTTAGTAAAGCCCTCTCACACTTAAGAAATAATATTTTTTCTGCAACAGGCCAATGTCCTATGTGTTTGGTCACGTATGTCTGTAATGTTTTTCTTTCTTCAGTTAGTAATGTGCAGTCGTACAGTAAATGGTGATATGTCTGTGTTGTACTGAAGTCACAATAACAGCTTTCATGTTGGCTTAGTCCAAATCATATATATATATATATATATATATATATATATATATATATATATATATATATATATATATATATGTCATTCCACTGTTTCCAAATGACCTGATTTTGATGAAAGACTTTATCTAAAACAAAAGATGAAGTTCGTTAAAGAACTGAACCCAAGCCACTAGCGCCGACATCAAGGGTGCAGCGAGGAATTTTTCCAACGAGCCGTGGGATGAGAAAATTCCTGCCGCCGCACAGTGTAACGTCCAATGGACAAAAACCTGAATTTTTGTTATACTTATATTTAATTTTTAACCGTCTAGCTAAGTTTAGCAGCATTATAAACAAGGCAAAGTCTTCAAAATCTGCTTTATACCAACAATTAATTAGTTTGAACCTCTCTCGTTGAAGATAGGACCGTGTTTTTATTAAGTCATCAAAAGGAAATTACGTCAAAACTATTCCTTTTTTTATCTGATATAATTGATTATGGGTAATTGCTCCCTTATTATTTATCCTGAATTACTCTTCATTAATTTTTGACATTTTTCTTTTGTACAAAATTTTGATAGACCATTGCAAAAAAACTTCATCTGAAAACATCCCAAGTTTTTTAGAGCTTAAAGTTTACCTCAAGTATAATGTTCTGGCAGCAATTTATTTTGCCGAAATTTGCCGATTCCAAAGATTTTTATTTTTAGATCCATCAATTTATTTCTTCCAAATTTGAAAAAAATGTGGATAAATCCAAGAAAACGGTATCAATCCTCAAGCAAATGATTCATTTTGATCTGCAGGATGCTTCTAAAAAAACATTAAGCAATATTAGAAAGACTGCCAGTTTAGTCTTATATTAAATGTAAAAAATGTGGGAACGTGTTCACCGCAGAGATAATCTCTTATATAAATACTGGTTGAAACAATATATGAACTTAAAAGAAATTGTTATTAATTTTTATCAAGAAAAAAGATATTCTCGTTCTAATGGCCCTTCTGGCTACCTTAGAGGCAGACATAAACAAGAGTTTATTACTACATTATATGCTACAGTTATATTATATTTTATAATATTGTTATTAATAATATTATTACCTGTTATATTATTTCTATTAATATTACAATTAATATTATTATAGCCGTATAGTATGCATTATTATACTATTGATACCTTGTTTTGAGTTGATTTCAATTAATAAAAATGTTTATTTGAAAATAACTAGTGGTTAATGGGGTGTCCCGTGGTCTAGTGGCTAGCGCGCTAGATTCATAAGCGGGAGATGGTGGGTTCGATCCCCACCAGCGCCATAACTTTTCTCATCTCAGCGCTCGCTGAGAAAATTCCTGGATGCACCCTAGATTTCGGACCTAATGGCCAAGAATTATGTCGATGCGCCGTAAAAAAAAAAAAAAAAAAAAAAAAAAAAAAAAAAACTAGTGGTTAATGTTTTTTGTCCATAATCTCCACTACTTCGTTACACTGTGCGCCGGTGGGGATCGACCCACCATCTCCCGCTTATGAATCTAAGGCGCTAACCACTAGACCACGGGGAGACCCCAGCTGACATTGTTCTTGTTTTTCGAATTTAATCATCGAATGGGAATGGTATTTTAATTACGAAAATTTACTTTAGTAGTTAAATAAGGTAACGCCTAAGTAAGAGAGCTGATTGCGTACTACCAGTATAATCCACCCTAACTTATTGTCTTGTTGTGAAGATTGACAGATAAACATGCATTAGTCTAGCCTTGGCCTGGTTAGGAGAGGATGGGATGTGTATCCACACCTTGCATGGTATAATATCATATAATGGTATATCTAACAACCGTAAGGAATGTTTATTGTCGCTTCACGTGACGGCTGTTAAGAAAAAAATACATAAATAAAACGTCAGACTATGGCATATAAATTTTATCAATCTGTGATTTCCAAAGAATAGAATAAAATATTTAAATGTGTATCACAGTTAAATTCGTTTAGAGCTTTCTGCTCAAGTTCAGGAACATAAATATGCTTAAGGTGTACCCGATAAACCTACCGAACACCGCTTCTATTTCCTACATGGCCACTGCGCATGCGCGAACGTCAGATGACACTTTTTTGTGACACCTACTGTCTTCTTTTTCGTACATGGTCACTGCGCATGCGCGGACGTCAGCGGACACTTTTTGTAACACGTACAGTCTACTTTTCTTACATTGCCACTGCGCATGCGCGAACGACCGGACACTTTTTTGTGACACATACAGTCTTATTTTTCGCACATGGCAACTGCGCATGCGCATACTCCACTGCGCATGGGCGAACTCCACTGCGCATGCGGATTTACTCAAAAGATCCCAACCAAATCACCTAGTATTAATCGTGGACAGCAACTTAGCTTATGTCCATGAATCTAAGCGACATGACGCCACAGAGGAATTTATTGCTTACGATCAGTTCCGACTTAAACTCTTTCTTCCATAAATAAGTAGGTTTCCAAAAACTACTACCAATAAACCACACCAAAGCAACCTAAATTGATAGTTTTCCCTAACAGTTATTGTCCGATTTCTGGTTACGTCCGAACTGCACGAATCAATTACCTCTATAGGAAAAGGACGAGTCGATCGCCCCGAAGAGGATCAGTTACCTTACGCAATCCGGGAAGAGCTGACACCGATTCGCCCAGTGGGTACCAAAATTACGGCGAAGACCCTGCGACTAATGGTGCAGGGAAAATCGGGCGAAGAAGACAACCGATTCGAAAATGAATGAGCTGTGGAAAAGCAATACGGATGTTTCGGCAATTTTTTATTCGAGTATAGGAAAACATTATTATGAAGAAAACCCCATGAAGACATAATGAGAGAAACCGAGAGAAAGCAAGTAATAATCAGCTGTCAGGTTTATATTCCTTGGATGACTATTCGTGTTGATGTGACATCTTATTCCTGGGCAGTGATTCCCTACATTCAAAAGAAAGTAACCTGCAAAAACTTTTGGAAATTTTTAATTCGCCCAAAATAAAATATAGGAGTGCGATTGACTCAGTGGTAGAGCATTCGTCTCACATTCTGGCGGATCAAAAGTGTTTATCTTCTATTGTAGAGTCAGAAGAATCAGATACCTCTACGGTATCTGGCCCTCGTGGCCTGTTACTGGACTACCTTTTTTTAGCGCGGTTCCTCCCTCCCCCATAGGGAGGAACCCCGCTTATAAGGTTGATACAATGAAACAATCCGGACGTGCCGACAAGAAAATTTCGCGTTTCAGAACCCCTAGAGACCGAAAATAACGGTGGTTCAAATTTGTATATATATATATATTTGTCTGTTCGCTCATTTCTGGCTTCCCTGATGGTCCGATTTTGATGAAATTTGGTACAAAAATCCGTCGTCCAATTTTAAAGGTCAAGTTCGTTAACTAGCAAAATCCGCTCACTGGAAGATGGCGGTTGGGGCGAAATTCGCGCAGAAAAAATCGTAACGCTTACGTTTTTGAGTTCATAAGCTTGTACGTACTCTTTTTATAGGCTTCTTGGGCTAGGAAAACGAATGAAACCATTTTCAAGGCGATAGCTTTAACCGTTTTCGAGAAAATTGGAAAAATAGTTTTTGAATACAGTTTTTGGTTTGGGTACTTAGAATCACGGGATTCAGTTGAAACATTATCTGCATGTTCTACTTTCATTAAAACTAATATGTTGAAAGTTATGTTACGTTTGGAGTTAAGGAAGGGTTAGAATAAAATATTTTATGAACAGACATGAAAAGTTTTGGGAACTTCGTATACTTTCATTAATATCTCGAACACGGTTGGGAAATCGTGGTAAGTGGATAGAAACTATTTGAAAGCTTACTAAATTCTCTACAAAAATGATTCTAAAACTATTTTTGATTAGGTTATGTCAATCGGAGAAATAAGTGCTTAAAAAATCAAGACCTTTCAAGACTGGTGGAACCAAAATAATAACTGCTTCTATTTTAATCTTAAGGCGATTCGCCAAAGTTGCGAAGCCTTATCAATAAATACATATTTTAATCTTTCCAAATTAGACTAGGGATAAGAAAGGAACCGCGCTAAGATGATGCAGTTCCTGCGAGTCGGACTTTTATTTTTAAAGAAAAAGTAAAAAATGAGTTTCATATTATTTCAATAATACTGATTGTTTTACCTCCTTTCAATTTATTTTGAACAGTTCCTGTTAGGGAAGTATATGTTTTCTTCCTCTTTTATGGAGAAACCCTTCTCCATAAAAGAGGTCGAATGTATTGGGGAAATCAGAAGTCCTGACAAGGGATGACAATATATACTAGCTGTGCGTGAAATAGTGACTTTGGGCGGCATTTTTTGGATATACCTTTTGATTTATTTAGAACTAGGTGTTACCCGGTGTGCGATGCTACACCTACTTTCTGCATCTAGAAAAGCCCAAATAAATTACTAAGAAAATAAGTAATATTAAAATCTAATAACACAAATCTGTTCACAGTTTGGAACCCGTCACCTGGGAATTGTTACTCCTAGACGATGTTAACCTAACCTATGGCGGTAGACGTTTTTGACTTACCCTACGACACTCCCCCTATCAAGATCTACATGTGTGTCAAGTTTGGTCAAAATCGGTCGAACGGTGTGGATTTGTATAAGGAACAAACATACAGATAGGCAGCTGGTAGACTTTTTGATTTAGCATACGAGACTTCTCGAGTCAAGACCTACCTGTGTGCCAAGTTTGGTTAAAATCGGTCAAACGGTGTGGATTTGTATAAGGAATAAACAGACAAACAGACAGACACGTGATTTATATATATATATAGATTATAAACACCGTCGTTTGGGTATTTAAAAAAAAATCTACTTGACAGTAATGGTTCTCTATATACGATATTAGACGTATATCGGGGATCAAAGCACACAGGCTAAACAGCTTATACTTAGATCCACACCAATAACTTTTTTATTTATTAACCGATTGACATGAAACAAACACTAAATGTTAAATGAAGTTCACCGCAATAAATGAGTTAAACCCGAATCTAAATCGGATAAGCAGTTTCTGAAGTAGCGTGCACAAACAAACAAACAGAGAAAAATTATTATGGTTGCTATTGCGTTGATAAAAGCCCCCAATAATATTTTTTCTCTTTTTTCTTCCAAGTACCTACAGAGAACGATGCGTTACATGTTTATTATATGTATAGATGTAACGAAGAAACTGGTCGTTCAAGTTTGGTAAATTCATATCTAAAAGAATCTCAAGCGTGATTTCCCCCCTCCCTATCAAGAATATAAATATACAATATATATAAATATATTTTTAGCACTTTTCGAATGAGTGTAACTATTGGGGTTTTACTCCTTACTGAATTTTTGAAAATGTCTTCATGCCTCTCCTAGTTTCCTGTCTAATTCGGCCTTTTCGTTGGAAAACCGCGAGCATTCGAGGATCAAATGTTCCGCAATCTCATATTTTGAAGCGCATCTTATGCCTCATTATCTTACTTGAACCGATTTAGATATGCTCAGAAACAACCATGCCGGTGAGCAATTGAGTAAGATAAAAATCTACTTCTCATGCTTACACCGTTTTCTCTATTTCTTGATGTGAGAAATTAATCGGTGTGTCCATCTCCACGATGTTGATTGACCCAAAATACTTTGCCAGCTCTCTATTCTTTCATTGTTCTCTTTTTCAGCCGTCTTCCAGAGGGCGTCTGGGCCCCTTCTCTTCTCCGGTATGAGCTCGGACAGGAAGAGCACTTCGACGATAAATACTATTAAAACTACGAGCATTAGCGTTTATCGCCATTGCACGGAGAAAAAAAACAGGCTGCTCGCATCTACTTTCAGGCTGCCCTCAGCCTGAAAACTGTGACTCAGTGCCAGTATTTTGAAATAGGACATTTTAGTTTAAAATAGGATTCCACATATTTTAGCCTAAAATAGGATTCCACTAGTTAGAGAGCCCGCATTCTATAATAGAGTGCTGGAATGCTAATTCTGCATCCTATAGTAGAGTTCTCACACCCAAAGCTAGCATCCAAGAATAGAGTGCCCAGCACTCTACTTTCAAGTGCGTACCCCTAGACTTTAGATTGCTGGCACTCTGTTACTGGCTTCTAGCAGCCTACCCATATAGGCTGCGAGCATCCTGATGTTTGCTTCCTGTATCCAACCCCTATAGGCTGCTAGCATCCTATATGGATGGGTTACATTGACCCCACCCATATTGGATGCTAGCAGCCTACAGAGAGATGACTTTATTATGTGGATAAAAAAGAACAAAGGTAAATTCAGAGTAATAATAATGAGACTTTATTTGGGTGTAATTTACATATACACTTCTTAACAAGTAGATAATTACAAGTAGGTAAGAGGTATACACTTTTTACAAATATAGATATTTACAAGTATTAGGTATTAGGTACAATGTACTTATGAACAATATTGAACAAGTAGGTCTAGAAATAAAATAATTTTTTTGTTTTCATGACACTTATAGCCGCATTCATAAAGCCGAAGACAGTTGATTTCAGCATCTGTTCAAACAGAAACAAAAATAAATTTTTATTAATAACAAAAGAAAAGTTGTTGTTGTTGTGTTTTATATAATTAAAAAGAAACATAAATAGGCATTTTTTCTAGTTTAAAATGTCGCAGTAAATTCAAAGCTGCTAGGGAATTACAAAATAAATATAAAATAAGGTTTTTTTTTCTATGGATATGATCATAAATGAAGGAACTCTAGAAACAGAATGGAAACCAAAATAAAAGTCTACTAATATAATTTTGAACTAATATTCTAGCCGCATTCTAGGAACGTATACAAAAAGACTTCCATCAGTTCTCAGCTTACCAGGCTTATTGAACTCCATCTTCAGTTGGTTCTATACCCGCAGCTCCATGTTATATTAAGGGAATATATTCTTGAAAAACAAACACAACTTTCTTCATTTTATTGTATATAACATCTGTTTTTAAATTTAATAATAAAAACAAGAGCCTGAACTCTGATCTGGCGGTACAGTCTGCATCCAGGCATACAGGCTCTTGTTTTTATTATTAAATTTAAAAACAGATGTTATATACAATAGAATGAAGAAGGTTGTGTTTGTTTTTCAAGAATATATTCCCTTAATATAACATGGAGCTGCGGGTATAGAACCAACTGAAGATGGAGTTCAATAAGCCTGGTAAGCTGAGAACTGATGGAAGTCTTTTGTCCTTCATTTATGATCATATCCATAGAAAAAAACCTTATTTTATATTTATTTTGTAATTCCCTGGCAGCTTTGAATTTACTACGACATTTTAAACTAGAAAAAATGC
The DNA here is from genome assembly GCA_946811695.1 of Gonocerus acuteangulatus. Taxonomy (NCBI): domain Eukaryota; kingdom Metazoa; phylum Arthropoda; class Insecta; order Hemiptera; family Coreidae; genus Gonocerus; species Gonocerus acuteangulatus. Next base: position 60,137,415 of record OX328129.1, on the reverse strand, counting down.
CTATTTATGTTTCTTTTTAATTATATAAAACACAACAACAACAACTTTTCTTTTGTTATTAATAAAAATTTCTTTTTGTTTCTGTTTGAACAGATGCTGAAATCAACTGTCTTCGGCTTTATGAATACGGCTATAAGTGTCATGAAAACATAAAAAAATTTTTATTTCTAGACCTACTTGTTCAATATTGTTCATAAGTACATTGTACCTAATACCTAATACTTGTAAATATCTATATTTGTTAAAAAGTGTATACCTCATACCTACTTGTAAATATCTACTTGTTAAGAAGTGTATATGTAAATTACACCCAAATAAAGTCTCATTATTATTACTCTGAATTTACCTTTGTTCTTTTTTATCCACATAATAAAGTCATCTCTCTGTAGGCTGCTAGCATTCCAGCACCCTATTATAAAGTGCGGGCACTCTAACTAGTGGAATCCTATTTTAGGTTGAAATATGTGGAATCCTATTTTAGACTAAAATGTCCTATTTCAAAATAGTGGCACTGAGTCACAGTTTTCAGGCTGCCGGCAGGCTGTTTTTTTTTTCTCAGTGTGCGATCGACCAAACGGGAGCTTAATGTTGCTTGCAGTCTTCTTCGATGCCTTGGTCCAGCGATGTTTCGCCTTATCCGAGCAAGTGCCTGTTTAGCTGATCATCTGCAAATGTTTACCAAAACGCAACCTCGAATCGATCATAAATACATATATATGTGTGTGTGTGTGTGTGTGTTAACAATACAATTTTTTTGTGCCACGGAAGTAAGCATATAACATTCCCATAACAAACGACTGACTGAATTCGTTAACCAGCAAAATCGCTACACCTGTACGGGGGAGTAAATAAAAATAAATAATATTGGTAATTTTCACCTACCTAGTCACAATGTGGTCTGAGTGAAAACAGGCTCGAAATGACCAGGGAAATAGACTAAATCCTTAATACTAGTGAAATATAACAAAGAAAAGAGTTCCTATGGAAACAAAATAAAGTAATAAAGTAAGTTCCGAGAAATTCAACTAGTATTGAACGAGGTACGAGAAGCACCTTTGGGGAACAGATCCAAGTTATTTTGAATATGTAAGTCGCTTGTAGCCACCCTCTAGAAAACCCTTCCAATGGACGATGCCCAATATATGTAGTTGGATCTGTAGTCCTTAGCCGCTTGTTGTAGCTTGTAGTGCAGCGCCGCTCGTATACGCTTCTGTGGACAATTCCCCCTAGAATTCAATGTAATGGATCTGTAGTCTTAGCCATTTGTAGCTTGTAGCGCAGCATCGCTCGTATACACTTCCACTGGACGACCCCACTAATTCGCGCAGTACTGTAACGGAAGAGACCTATTGTTGAAGACTAGGAGGTACAAAAAGTAGTATGACACAGAGGTAGAAGACGTGTTCGGATATTATAGGAGGAACTCGAGTGGAGATTATTGCACACTCGACAGATTTCGGCTTTCTCCGACGCGATATCTGACGCCTCATGGTTTCACTTTCGTCCTGAAGCAGGAAGTCTGGCCCGATGCAAGTAGACGACGAGTCTGCGCCGTGATTACAGTTAGGTGTTTTCCAAATACTTGCACACGTCTTCCGGTTTGTGAGGGGAGAAGTGGAAAGACTAGTTCACACCGTTCGATCGAAACTTCTTTATTGAAATCACATTTGAAATGTTAATCGGCACAATCCACAGATATTGACAAGCAAATATTTTAAAAAATCCTATTTACACGAACTGCGTGATTTTAAAGCGTTTCAATAACTTCTCATCCCTGGTGTCATTTCGAAAGCTTGGAATAAGTGTTCTTAATATTTAGTAAAAACATTAAACGCCTACTATCATGAAACATTAAAGAAAAGTGAGATTTAGGCGCCATTATGTTCTGACAATTTACAGTTGCGGAAATCACTCACTCGGCCTCTTCATCTTCTGCTCAGAGAGCTCCATTAAAAACAACCAAACATTCTCATAGGTATCCTACCGAAACAAGACCTACCTGCCTGCCAAGTTTGGCCAAAATCGGTCAAACGATGTCAATTTGTTTATGGAACAAACAGATGAATTTTATATATATATATATATATATATATATATATATATATATATATATATATATAGAGAGAGAGAGAGAGAGAGAGAGAGAGAGAGAGAGAGTGAGAGAGAGAAGATGGAGGGATATTTAAAGAAATTATTCAAAAATGCCTTCCTGAGTCCAACCATAATAGCTACGTTTCTACGGAATGTGATTAAAAGCAGAGATCCGAAAACAGGTGTCTGAAGAATGCTAGTTGTGCGACGGCAAAGGATACATCCAAAATTAGGTCAATGTGAAATAACTTGAGATGCCTGTTTTGGGAGTGTCCTTTCGCTGACAAGAGGCAGTCCTCAGATAATGCCACAGCATTCAAACTCAAATATATGAGTGTATATGTATATATGTAATTATAAAACAGATATATAAAATATTTAATAAAACTTACATAAACAAATTAAAGTGTTCATTAAAATCTACAATTATGAACATAGTTAACTCTTTTTAAAAGCTGCTGTTGAAATATTTTGTGCGCTCCTTCATTTATAAGCACTTTGTATTTTTTTTCTATTTACTATACTAAGGAAATGTCATAAATAAATGGCGTTTAATTCTAGAATGAAAAACGGCTTCAATTATATTCTAATAACTAAAGTTTAATTCACGAATTATGAACTGTGATAAATGCTTTGCCCTTTTAGAAAGCAATTATTCAATTTAAAAAAGAACTTTCACAGAAAAATTAAATTTATGGTGAAAACACTTCTTTAGTTAATAAGAGATTTTCTAATATTCCTTTTCAAGCAATTAAAATATTTTATTAAATATGTTTTGTTTAATATATCGCACTAGTATTTCTCAAGTGACACAACTCAAAATAAAACTCAACTGAAAATGTGTCACTCTTGCCTATGTAAGGGGGCTTACGATTAAGACAGGAAGGGTGACACAAGTGCCCTCTGGCGTACAAGCTTTGAAGCTAGGTTTTGATACGGTTTTGATGGTTGATAAAGAGATATTTACTATGTATTTCATAGTCATAACTATGACAGTATGAATAAAACCTATTTTTAAGTTGTATCACTTTAGAAATACCACTGCGATATTTCTGGTTTAGAATTCTTTTGCTGTAAGTCCGTTGAAACGGAATTTTAACAACAATGAGTTTTACTGCCTATGCTTTAACGATAGCTCAAAATTATTATATCTTATATGAAACCATTATGAATTACCAGCGTTGAAGCGACTTGGAGACCAGATGGATGGATGCCTGGGAAAAACATTTGTAGGGGCGTTATAAAAGGGTGCCCGGCGCTCACAAACCAGCAGTTGACAGGCCGTAAAAAAAAAAATAATAATGTATGGAATTGATTCGTTTTTATGCTTGCTATTTTGAATATAACCCTCGGAACTATCACAAAAAAAGAAAAGAAAAAAGGTTCTTTTGAAGAATAGGACTCTCATAGACTTATTACATAAGTAAAGTTATGAAAGAGGATTTTATTCTACTTCGTAAAGTCGGTTTCTAGATCTCTAAGCCTTCTGGCATTTCAGCGATGACAATAAAGATTAAAATCGTCGTCTTGAGAACGCACCATCGAAGCGATTCTTGTTAATCTTCTAACGGTCTGAAAGGGGCGAAGATCATCTTGAGCAACATCCCTAAAAATCGATGAGGATGCCAGCATCGAAAGATGTTACAATCGATATTAAATTACAGCCTCGGAACTCGATAGTAGCGTGCATTTATGTAAGGCCGGGACAGAATTAGCCTAGTAAGGACTGACGTTCGGGATTCGTCGTTCGGTAGAGCTGTCGTAACTCCGGACCATCCAAGGAGGTTAGATTATAAATAATGACTAACCATACGGGAGCTCATTAAGTATTTCAACATAATTTTGGAGCACTACCTCCCACTTGGCATGGGCCAAGGGTAGCGTCCTTTTATTATCGATGGGCTTATAGTTACAGCTTACAAATCTCTTCTCAAATATCAACGTACATGGTCCAAACCCTTGTTATGAAATATTTACATGTATATATGTATATATATATGTATATATATATATATATATGTATATATATATATATATATATATATATATATATATATATATATATATATACTACACATACAGGGTAACTCTAGGAGGTGATTGTAGACATAATTTCCAACATAAAAGTTCATTTGAAGTATGGTCCGATTCCGGAAGGCAAAGGAGCAATTTCCTGTTCTTTTAACGAAGTCGTGTTTTTTAATGAATAAGAAAGAATTGCTCAAAAACTATTCAGAATAATTAAATTATAATTATGCCTCATAAAATAGATAAAATTTACTCTAAAAACAGTAATTTAATTCACGAAAACTATTATTAAAAGATACTTTCTGGACGTCTAATAACGCACTTCTGTTTTATCAATGAATCAGAATTTATTCGCGAATTTTTTCCTCAGCCCCCTAACAGACTACAGATTTAATACTTACACGAAAACTTAAGCATTAAATCTATGAAAATGGAAGTTGAAGTTTATTGGGGTTAAATTGAACGATTGGCTCCCTTTATTCAAAGAAATGTGGAATGTAGTTTTGTTTACTTTCAAATACCTTGTGTGAAAAAATTAAAAACTGTGGTTATCCCTTGCCCAGTCCAGAAGCAATAAAAGTAACTGAAAGAAACGATTAGAAAGTTTTTCATTTGACAGATATGTCTCATTTCGTGTTTTACAAATTGTCATTGATTTATCATTTACAAGATGTAGTTGGCACAAAAATCTTTGCTAATATATTAGAATATTTAAATTTGCCGAAATTGCAATTGGACCTTTATGTTTGCATGACAGCAATCCATCAGGAACCATGAATCTATGTGCAAGCGGAACGTCTTCCAATGCAATAGGTCGATCGTGTTCAAAAAGATGTTGAATCGAACGTGTTGGGAATCAGGATTGGCTGAAGAAGATATTCGTCCAAAATCCCGCACCACTTGTTAACTTGGAGCTGATACTGATTGTGTGATCTTCACACGGCATAAGGATTAACATGAGACCAAGTATGCGAATTGGGACTGTTAATAAATTCAAAATATGTAAATCCCTGCTGGTGTATATCAGGTATTCAGGAGTGTTGCAGCTCTCGTTAAGTGGGTAAAATAAATGGGTGTAGGGGGCTGTATTTTTTTTTTTTTTTTTTTTTTTTTTTTTTTTTTTTTTTTTTTTTTTTTTTTTTTTTTTTTTTTACGGCACATCTACTTCTAGGTCATTAGCGCCGACATCCAGGGTGCAGCGAGGAATTTTACCAGATGAGAAAATTCCTGCCGGAGGTGGGAATCGAACCCACCATCTCCCGCTTATGAATCCAGCGCGCTAGCCACCCCTTTTCTTATTATTATATTTATTTGTAGATCATTTATTTATTTTATGTATTTTTTTATTTATAACTATTAATCAATTTACGTTTTTTTTTAAAAAATATTTTCTGAATTCTAATACTTATTTTTCATTTTTTTTTTTTTTTATTTGGTACTCTTAAAATTGATGTGTTATATATTATTGAATTAGGTCTCACATCAACTAGGTTTGTGATGTTATCATGCCTCAACAACGCGGTTATTTATTTATTTTTTTTTCCTTTTTACGGCGTATCTACAACTTGGCCATCAGCGCCGGGCTATCTACAGGTTGCCACCCTTTTATAATGCCAACAGCACGTGGTCGGTCACCCATTCAGGTACTGACCACGCCCGACGTTGCTTAACTTCGGTGATCTAAGGGAACCGGTGTATTCAACGTGGCTACGGCCGTTGGCCACGGTTATTTATTAAATATGCAATTGTTAAGTTGACTAGGTGTATTTAAGACAGTATGAAATAATGTAAGTGCACTATATCTCTTAATAAATAGGAATAAAATATATGAAGTATATATATATGTGAAGGAAGTATTATGCAGTAGAAATGTAAAAAGAAAGGAAAGTTATCTATAAGATATTACTTTGAGGCTAAGGATGTTCCTATTAGACCGATAAATTATATAAGATGCTGTTAACCTCTTCACTACATAGGTCGTCCATTTATGTTAGGAGAAAGGAAAATTCTGTTTTGGTTATGTAGCAGATTATATGTTAGTCTGCCCTTAAATTATGTAAAAAATGTAATTTAACGTTGAAAAATAACGTGTACATGCAGAGAAAATTCAGTTCCACTACATTAACGCCAACCGAGACTAGTCTTGCACATCTAGTCCTCCGTTACAGAAGCAGGCTCAAATATATAAAATAATATGTAATAATTGAGGTAATAATAATATCATCCATGAAATAATAGAGACATCAACCATACAATTTTATAAAAAATGAAATTTCCTCCTCAAATTAAATAATATCAAATTTACGAGCACATAACCTGAAGATATAATGTATATATAAAAAAATAATGCAAAATCATAAAGACAATTGGATTGAAAATGGCTTACAGCCGAAAAGTTAATTAAAATACAAAACTATTGAAGACTTAATAAGCTGTTACCAACTACATATATATATATATATATATATATATATATATATATATATATATATATATATACACATATAAAATAAATGAGTGAAGACACAAATAAAAGTTAGCGCACAAATAAAATACAAAATGAGTACAGGAATATTATAGAAATAATTAGATAAGACCTATAAAAAGATTACAGAGAACTACCTGAAGCATCGAAACCCAGTTTGAACGGTTCTTCCTTGTTTTTGTAGTTCTTTTAAAAAAATGTATTGCAACGTATGGGTAAAGAGGTAACCCTTCTTTTCAAAGTTCTATTTAAGCCCTTAGAAGGGTTATTTCCAAGGGCACCTTAATATAGATCTCGAGGTGGACTACGACTTTGCTTCTTTGAAAATATTTGATATCTTCAACCGGTTAGTAGATATCGTTCTTGTGGGCGCTAAAGGCCTAGATGTCGATGCGTCGTAAAAAAAAAAAAAAAAAAAAAAAAAAAAAAAAAAAAAAAAATTCGTGGCCACTCTGTATACTGATGGTTGACGGCTTTGGTTTCATTTTCAAGCAAAGGTGTCTAAAACCTTGCAAAATGTGGAAAGAAATGTTTTGAATCCAAATGAATGAATTTCAACCCACGTCACCTGTCAAGAAGGATCCGAGGCCACATGGCGTTCATTCATTAATACGTTTTGACGTTTGTTACGTTACACCGGCGAACAATGCCTCAACAGATGATTAATCGTTGAATTGATTGGGAGAAGATAATTGTCAATTGTGTCATCATGAAATTCCATTAGTTCCATTCGATGAGTTTTTTCAATTTAAAATCCATTTAATATTTTCATTAAATCTATCAATTATTTTTTTTAGCGTGCGTCCTTACTTCCTGAAGGGAGGAATATCGCATATAACGTCGAATCGTCATGCATCCCGGAAGTGCTGACGAGAAATGTCAATATTTTGTAGCTCACGAAGAGAGTAGTCGTTCAAATTTGTGCGCGTGGTGTACGCGATCTACTATACCCTGTTCAGTTAGATGGATAGATAAGCTCTAATCCCGCATATGCGAAAATCCGAGGGATCCTCCGTTTGCATTTCCATAACAATGAACATCACTCTACTTAAAACTCCATAAAAACTGTGAGTGTTTAATATTTATCAATACTTGGCCAAAGCTAAGGCTAAAAAAATTTATGCTATAGCCTGTTCAAACTCATAGTTTAGTTGGAGGGAAAAGGGCGTGGGCCATATGTCGCGTGCAAGAAATCGTCACTAAAAATTCTCTATTATAACACTATCACTAGGAGGTTTAAAACGTTTTTAGTCTTAGCTTTGGCTAATTATTGATAAATATTAGACATTACTTCCTTTGTCTGACCTCTCAAACTCTTCCCTAGTCTTAAACGAGACATAATCAGTTTTTATAATCTTTCACGGATGTTCCTTGAAATGGGAGTTTGCAAATGGTTTCGCGCGTGCAGAATTAAACTTTTCCAACTATCTGGACAGGCTATAATTGGCTGTTCTATGGAAAGGCGACGAAAGGTGCGCAGATGCACCTTTCGATGCCTTACACTTCTTAATGGCATTTTTAGCCTACAAGAATATATATAGGTAATGTGAAAATTCTCAAAAGCTTACACAAAATGAGTTACTCAAGGCCGCTCGAATTAATGGTTGGCCAGGGACACAAAATGTGACATAATTTAAATTCAATTTCGAACGACTGAATGACTTAAAGAGAGAAAATCATAATCCCCCCAGCTATGAAATAGAAACGACAAGCCTCGCCCGCCTTACGTAAATCCATTAAAATTATCTTCTTTAAAAAGAGGGAATAAAGAAATTCCCTTGAATAGGCTGTGTGTACAGGTTAAGTAGTTCCTTTCACCAGGCGCACGCGCAGTGATAGGATTGATGAAACAATCAACAGCTGATTCGGCTGATCCTCGGCACGATCAGCTGATCGAACACTGCCTTCCGTATTGTCAGAGCTCATTGTCCTTTAGCTGCAGCCATTGAGGAGACCAGAAAAAAATAATGTCGAAAATTTCTCACTTTTTTTCTTTTTCTTAAGAACAGAAGTGTAGTAGTTTCTTTTTAGAACTTTTCTAAACTTTGGATAAAAAATAGTGAGCTTTAAAGTTTTTTTAAAGCAGTTTAGAGTCATATGATCAACATGAGAACCCCGAAAACTGGACTCTCGATAACTCGACACCCTGAAAAATTTGACAAGCCTGACACATTTTTGGCTTTTAAAAATTAAACAAAACATAAACACGCACGGTATTTTCGTAAAAAGCCCATGTAATTCAAAGTATTAATTATGCTTACAGAATATAGAATATAAGCAGTAAATATATAGTTCTTTATATTAAAAAACTAATAATTTTCTTCTAAAACTAATAATTTAAGAGTATAATAATTTTAGATAATTTGCTGGTTTCATTTCATTGAAGGTGAAATATCAGGATTTTAATTCTAGATTTTCTCAATCACACATGCAGCAAGCACGGTAAGATGACGCAGTTCCTACAAGTCGGACTTCCTTGTGTTCCTATCATTGCTAGGACAACTTCCTGATTTGACAAGTTCATTTGAGGTCACTTCCTTAGTTTGTGAAAAATTGGTTTAACAAACAAACGCTGGGGGGTAAATGGGCGGGCTAAAGGGTTGCTGGAGCGGACGTGCGGATATGGGAGCCGTCCGACTTCTTTCGGGAGCTCTGCTAAGCTATAGTGCCCTATTCCACTGCTTAGCATCTCCTAGTATACCTGATTCCCGTCAACGCCTACTGCTTTTCCTCCCCGTGGTACCCCCTGGGCAACGATCTTGTACAGTACATGAACGGCGAAAAGCAGAGGCGGGGATCCGTGATGAGGCAGGGACACCTCCCCTGCTGAGCGGATCCTCTCCTTCGGGAGGAACTGTGTCGGTCTGCCGGCCTAGGTGGCAGCCCCACCAGCAGACTCGGTGACGAGGATTAGGGGTCTAAGTTACCTAAAACAAACTCCCTACGACAAGCAATAATGAAATTGCCGGACTTCTTTTAATGGACAACCCAGAGGGAATGCAGGGCCCTCTGGGAGACCCTGGCGCGGAATCGGACCTTACTTTGCCAAACAACGATCTAACCCAAGCCATCGAAAATGATGGAAATGGGAATAGAACAGATCTGATACATGGTACTGTACCGACTAGTGGTATTCAGAACCCTGTGTTAGATATTGACCAGAACCAAATTCGCTTTTCTGGCTCTCGGTTCACTTTGGAGCCGTTTTTAACGCCTACAAAAGAGTCCCGAGAAAAAGAAACCACGAAAGACACGGAAGAGAAATCTTCTAGAATTGCCGCCTAACAACGAAACTAAATTTGCCAAGTTCATAGTAATAAGTCGAACAGAGGGACACTCTTTTTCAAAAGTGTCACCGTTCCTTATCAATAAATTAATATTAGAAGAAATTGGAAATGTAGCTGGAATCACCAAGATGGTAAACGGCAACTTGCTGGTTGAAGCAGCTAACAAAACCCAATCAGACAGAATAATGAAAAAGGAGTCTCTTGGTGTATTCGGTGTAAAGGCAGAGATGCATAAAACACTGAATACATCAAGAGGAGTGGTCACCTGCTATGATTTAGAGCACTCAACTGAGGAGGAAATATTGGAAGGGTTACGAGATCAGGGCGTCATAGCCGTCCGAAAGTTTCTTCGCAAGAAGAAAACTTCGAACGGCGGTGAAGAAGCGTTAGAATTCACAGGAAGTGTGATGCTCACCTTTGACCGACCCGAGGTCCCTTCCTGTGTTCAAGCAGCTTTTTATAAGCTAAGAGTCCGCCCCTACGTACCCGCGCCGATGCGATGCTTTAAGTGTCAAAAGTTTGGGCATTCCGCGTTGAGATGTAGATCGGATAAAGAGATATGTGTCTGTGGTCACGAAGCACATGGCTCGTCTGCTTGTCCATCTCCACCGAAATGCCCCAACTGTGAAGGACCCCATAATGCGAAATCTCGAGAGTGCATGGAATACAAAATCGAAAAGGAAATACAAAAAATGAGGTCAGAAATAAAAGATTTGACATTCAAACAAGCACGAGTTTTAGTGAAGAGTACCTCTTTTGCATGCAGAGGTAAGTACTCTAGTGCTGTGAAGAACGAGACAGACCCAAACACAAGAAACGCTCAAAAGAACGAAATTCAATCGTTTCCTCCTCCCAAAACCCTCCTACCCAAAGTCCCAGACTCCCCCATACTCCCTCCACCCCCAGTCCTCCTCCCCTCCCCTTCAACATCATTCACTTCGGTGAATGAAACCAAAGAAAAGGGAAACAAACTTTCCCCTATAACTGTAGACCGAGAAGCAAAGGGGCTACCCACCCCTCCTCCGTCCCACAACGCAAATGCCGTTGAGGATTTAGCGGATGACGGGGGCGGGCCCTTTAAAACTGTACTAACTGGAAAGACAGGCTGGCCCAAGGGAAAAAAACGTGGGCGCAAGAAATCGCCCACGAGTCTGAGTAAAAATTGACTATCTCAATTAGTATGTCCCAGTCAAACAAAATTTTGCAGTGGAATATACGCGGGGTATTAGAACACGGCGACGAACTTCGTTATTTAATCCGCACCTACAATCCTTTAGTGGTTGCTCTCCAGGAAACGAAATTCCCAGAGGGCGGCGCTAGGGAATTGTCAGGCTACAGGTGCGAACACAGGGAGCCTAGAGTTTTGCCGGGTGGTCGAAGGCACGGCGGAGTTGCCATCTACACCATGGAGAAACTCGGGGCACTTCCCATACATTTAGACACACAATTGCAGGCAGTCGCAGTGCGCTTGAAAACCCCCTTCGCAGTCACGATTTGTTCATTATACCTCCCTGATGGTAGACGATATGATGTGAGAGAGGTTAAAAATATCATTATGCAACTACCCCCTCCAGTAATAATTTTAGGTGATTTCAATACACACAATGTTTCCTGGGGTTCAAGAAGAAGCACACCTCAGGGCCGCTTATTATACAACGCGATAGAAGAGCTGGACCTATTAATACTCAATGATGGGACACCAACCCACTTCTCTGAATCATCAGGAACATTGGATGCCATTGACCTCACAATTATCAGCAGTAACCTAACTCCTTATCTCCAATGGGAAGTTCTCGAAGATCTTCATCGATCCGATCACTTCCCCATACTAATTAACCACGTAAGCAGATACAGAGAGTGTAAAACCCCAAACAAATGGGCATTCAAAAGGGCTGACTGGGAAAAATTTCAGGATTCATTTATTGCCCCTGAGCCAGCACAATGCACGGATGAAACTTTAAGTAGAATCATGGTTGCTATTGAAAATGCATGTCAAATCTCTATCCCACACGCCTCATCTCACACAAGGAGAATACCGGTTCCTTGGTGGGATGGGGAATGTTGGGAAGCTAACAAATTAAAAAAGAGAGCATTTAACCGTTTTAAAAGGCACCCAAATCAGGAAAACCTCATTGCCTTCAAAAAAGCGAGAGCTGTAGAAAAAAGGATAAAACTTAAAAAGAAACGAGAATCTTGGGCGAATTACGTAAGCACGATGACAGGGGATGCCTCCCCGGCAGAAGTCTGGAGAAAAATAAGAGCGATTGGGGGAAGATATACAAAAGCACAAATCCCTGTATTACGAAATGCTGAAGTGTTCATGGACCATCCGTTGGACATCGCAAACACATTTGCAGACTATTTCTGCTCTACATTTAGTCTTGTAGAATATGACGACCGCTTCCGAGCTGATAGAGCTAATGAAGAGGCCATTCAATTGGATTTTGGTCATCCCGCGTGCCTAACGGATGACTACAATGCACACTTTAGCATTGATGAATTAGACAGGGCACTTCGGAAGGCACCTAGGAAATCATCACCTGGCCACGATGGGGTGACTTTCGAAGTGATAAGAAATCTTCCAGACGCTGGAAAAATTATGATCCTGGACTTCTATAATAACCTCTGGTCACAAGCAAAATTCCCCGCCGCTTGGAAGGTATCAACCATCGTTCCAATCTTGAAGCCTGGTAAGGACCCTCAGTCTGCAAGCAGCTACAGACCCATTTCGCTATTGTGTTGTCTGGGAAAGCTCCTGGAGGCTATGGTGAATTACCGGCTAGTTCATGAACTAGAAAAGAACAATTTAATCAGCTCATACCAAGCGGGATTCAGACGGAACCATTCCACCCAAGATCAATTAACACTAATGGAGCACTCCATACAGAAAGCGTTCAGCTCTCAGCAACATGTCACGGCCGTTTTCTTTGACCTGAAGCAGGCGTATGACACGCTGAAGAGGGCTTGGAGGTACGATATCCTCCGCAGGCTCCATGGATGGGGGTTCAAAGGAAGGCTACCACTCTTCCTTAAGAGCTTCCTTGAAGAAAGAGTATTCAGAGTAAGAATAAGCGATGCCCTGTCATCTCTACGAGTACAGGAAAATGGGCTACCGCAGGGATCCGTCCTAAGCGTAACCCTTTTTCTTGTCGCTATAAACGGCATAGCTGACAATGTGAATTTAGGAATTGGAAAATCGCTATTCGCTGATGACTTGGCCTTGTTTGTGTCTCACCCACCTGAAGACGAACAGGCAGAGGGTCTGCAGGGGGTAATGGACACAGTGTGTGCCGCAGCTAGAAAAAGAGGATTTATATTTTCGCCGGATAAGTCCGTGGGCGTTCACTTCTGCAGGCTTCGTCGGCCACATAACCACCCAACACTCCTGTTGGATGGTTCTGTGGTCACTTTCAAGGATAGACATAAGTTTCTTGGGCTGATAATGGATGCACAATTGAGGTGGAAATTCCATATCAACTATACGATACACAGGTGTGAGGCATCCCTCAGAATCTTGAAAACGCTGTCCAGATTCAAGTGGGGGGCAGAAAAATCAATCCTCCTTAAAATATTTGACTCGTTGATAAGGTCCAGAGTCGATTATGGATGTGCAATCTATGGGTCTTCACGCAAGTCGTGGCTCCGCCAGCTAGACAGGCTCTACAACGCGGGGCTGCGGGTTGCGATTGGTGCCTTTCGCACCAGCCCACTGGATTCCATCTACATCGAAGCAGGACATCTCCCTCCAGAACTTAGGCGAGGCCTTATAACACTGACATATATGAATTCGTTAAGGGCAAATAGAAGACACTTCCTTCATGAGATTATATCGGATGATGCAGAATTAGAAATATATCGTCGCAGAAGTACTATAACCCGACCGTTAGTTGTGAGGGCAAATGAACTAATTCGTTCATACGGTGGCTCCTGGGATAATCTACTGGAGATCCGGCCTCCAGTTGTAGCTCAGTGGATTCTCCCGGATCTAACCATTGACCTCTCGCTAACCAAATTTAGTAAAAACGAAACTGATCCTTCAATATACAAGGCGATGTTCAGAGAAAGGGTTGGAAAATTCCTAGAAAACTTAGTCATTTTCACGGACGGCTCAAAATCGAACTTAGGAGCTGGTTGCGGTATCTTTGTCGACGGGGAGAGAAACCTCGCTGTCCCATTGAACCCGCATACCAGTGTTTTCAGGGCAGAATTGCAGGCTATACAGATAGCTCTTGAGCATTACGGAGCTCTCGATACTAAAATATTGGTGTGCACGGACTCGTATAGTTCCCTTCTTGCGCTTCAAAATAAATTCACGAGGGACTCGCATCTACAAGAAGTCTTCAGTGCACTGGCTGCCTTGTACTCTCGAGGAACGACTGTATCGTTTCTCTGGATACCGGGGCATACGGGCATTGAGGGCAATGAAAAAGCGGATGAATTGGCGAGGCAGGCTGCTGCTACGACAGCTGATCCTGCCTCGCCCATTCATTTGGACGATGCGAAGAGTCACATGAAACTCCTAGTAACGAATAAATGGCAGGATGATTATAACAATATAGAAAGATTTATTAAAAACGTTGAGAGCTCCGTGATGGTTGGTAGCCCTGTAAGCAGCCTGAAAAGACGAGATGATGTGATCGTTACCCGTTTGAGAATAGGTCACACGCGCCTAACTCATGGGTATCATCTTGTTGGTCGACGCCGTCCCCATTGCGAGCAATGTGGTGCTCTCCTAGATGTAATGCACATCCTGGTGGAGTGCCCGGGGCTTGAGGATGCAAGGCGGAGACACCATTTGCCAAATAATCTGAAAGAGTTGTTGTGTAGAGAAGAGCAATCTGTGAAAAGGCTGATAGATTATCTGAAGGACATTAAGGTTTTCTGCCAAATATAAGAGAAATCCAAGTCTATGCCACAGAATATTGACGATTTGTGTATAAATATTTTGTTAATTTATGTGTCCAACAAGAGTGAATGTAATTTATTGAACGTGTGTGTGCCTACGTGTTTGTGTTTGTGTATGTGTGTGTGAGTTTGTGTGTGTGTGTGTGTGTGAGTATTTATTGAGTGAATTTTGAATTTGTAAATATGTATATATTACTCGTTAACTTCTAGTTAGTTTTAAGGGTAGATCCAGTATTTCTTAAAAAGGATACTACTAATAATTTGTAAATTTGTACATAATATAGGATAAGTTAAGTTTAGATTTAAAGTCATGATATATAATATCTTTAGTAGTAGATTTAAAATCAATTCTTAGCTAATCTAGGTTTATATTTTGTTAAATGCCTAGTAAAAATTATTTTATCATATGGTAAAAAATGAAACAATTTTGTATGGTGCTAATGACCTTAGCAGTAGATGCACCAAACAAATAAATAAAAAAAAAAAAAAAAAAAAAAAAAAAAAAACAAGCGCTGGTTTAGGCAATTATTCTGCCAATGACAACGCCTTATTTCCTGGCAGATAATTTAGATGATTAATTAATGATTTTTTTTTTCAACGCTAAACGTGACTTCAACACCCGGGGAGATCTAACGGGGACTGAGCGATGGCATCTAATTATTTCTGGGGTACTGCGCGGGGTTGAAGAAATGTTGCCGGAAGGATGAGCGAAGCGGAACGGCGGCCACCAAGGAGGTAGGTACTTTCTTCCCTACCTGGATCCCTCGGAGTGTGACCTCACTGCGCGAGACCATTCACCTGCATCTAAGATGCACCTAGAGGTACGCCAAAAACAGGTAGACGCAACCTCGATAATCTATAGAACGAAGAAGCCCAGTCACGCAGGAGCTGCGTAACTCGAGCACATTCCTTAGCAAGCTGGTTGTTGGTAAACACCGTATCGTTGAATAATGGGCTTATATTAACCTACATAAATACAAAATAACATAAATAGTAGTTCAAAAAATGTCCGAAGTATTTTTTTTACTAAGATTTCAAGAGTGGATATTTGCTTTTTAAGTCAAAAGTATAACTATTAACACTTATATAGAACCATATAAATGTTTTAAAACGTCAAAAATGTACAGAACTTCTAATGCTAAATAAATTATAGCGCATTTAAAAAGGTGAAATTTATTTTTAAGTTTCAGATATTTTAGTGTTTTATCGATGTTTGTATTGTCCTGAGTGAGCAATTCGTTTAAATAATTTGGTAAGTCAATGTTCAATCACAAATATACGAACTACGGGAAACCAATATTTATGTAACTTTTGAGTGGATATCTGAATACATTTTAAGTTCTGAAGCAGATAAGGAAGCTAAAGCAACGATGCGATCAACTGAAGACGATAATGACACGACTAGACAAGACGTACATAATGTTATATAACAACACATAATGAACAAGTGGCAAACTGTCTGGTCATACACACAAGACAACAAGTTACGGAAGATTAAGCGTACTATAGAAGCCTGGAGTTCTACTATTTTGAATGTAAGGCGAGAAGAAGTCGTACTTACTAGACTACGTATTGGACATTCACACTAGACACATCCAGACTTAATGACAAAACAGGACAAACCAAACTGTAAGCTGTGTAACGTTCCACAGACAAGTAAACATCTACTTACAGACTGCAGAGAAAAAATCTTCCGAAGTAAACCCCAACCAATGGACTGATTTTGGTTATTTTACAATTCGTTATCGTTAGCTGGGCACGATTTATACCGAGTTTTGCTGCAAGGAATTCAACACTGCCTTAAGAGCAAAATAATAAATATGTTCTAGGGAAAATTAATAATTTGAGGAGCAAACCCCTCCGATGTAACCATGTTGCTGGTTAACGGTCTCTTCCAATAATTTGTTTTGGTATTGGTATATACCAATCCAATTCTTCTTCCTCCAGTACTCCTTGATTCATTCTCTAAAGGCCCGCTTCCTTTCTTCGGACCACTTCGGCCTTTCAGCTTTAGGTGTTGTCTTCGCTCACATCACTTCCCACTGGTGTACTTTGTGTCTGAAGAGGTTTTTGTTTGTGACGTCTGCTGGATCCACCTGTCCTTCCTTCACATCAATATAGACTTGTGTCATCCAGGAAGTTGTAGTCTTGAGCCTCTATATGTAGCTTAGGATTCTGTTGCTGTGTCTGGTTGTGAGCTGATGTGGCCATAAGATTTTAGTCGTCACTTTCTGACGTGTTATTCATTCATGACTGTAACCTCAATATCTACATTGAAAGTGACAAGAAAGGCCAACTTGCAGGAACTGTTTCATCTTAGCATGATCATTTTGTTGTATGCTGACATTCCCAAGTTGTTATATGTAAATTTAAGCACGCTGAAAAGAACAATTTTAACCAAATCATATCATTAACTACTAGTTACTAATTATATCCGGTTACATATTGTAATAAGGACACCTCGGCAGTACTGTTACAGGCTGTTCTAGTTAGTGGTTCAGCCGCTAGCATACATTAGAGATGTTTCACGGTTGAGATGAGCTGCACCGTTGATGGAGATAAGATTTATTTGATAAGAGACAAAATAATAAAACGAATTTAATTTGACATTTACCCAAATAGCAATATGACTTGATCTGATCAACTGAACGCGAGCATATTTTTGCTTCGTCATATATCGGACATTAATCCCATGTCCGATTTGTTCGGGGGATAATATCACATTGAATTGTTGGGCTTAATATCTTGGAAGTACTCTGCAAAAAAAAAGTTGAAGACATACAAGAAGTTCGTTCGCGAACTTAGGAATATCATTAAGGCTCAACTGGTGTTTCGATGTCAATCGGACAAATAAGGACTTGAAACATCGAAAATTGATAATTTTGCTATTTGGAATGGATTTTTGTGTCTGTTTACCTAACGTTTTAATTGGATGTTGCTTATTTTAATTGAATTTAATAGTAAAATGGGTATTCTACTAAAACAAGGTAAGAAAATGTGAAACACTATTATAGTGTTTCCAAGAGCGAACGTTGAGAAGAAGGGATACTTATGATACTATCAGTTTCCTGTTCTGGCGCGTTAAACTTCCCTCTTAGCAATTTTATATTGTATTTTTCACGAAAGATAGAAATCCACCAATAACTGCTTCTATTTCTTTACTAATGGCTAGAGCCCGGAAGTTAGGCAAAATGCCTTTTTTATCTGAAAGGATATATTGAAGAATCATATAGAAATAAATATGTTTCCGAGCATTTAGGAAGTGTAGAGACAATTTTTATTTTGCCTTTTTTGTCTATTTTAGCTATTTTAAGATTTAAAGCCTTTTTTTGCTCGTTATGCAATTTTTTCTGCGGTTTAAACATTTTAAAAAGCACATAACGAATTTCGAATTTCAGTTCGTCGAAAACAAAAAAGGTTTCGCAAATTAAATTACATTTTGCTGTCACAAATATCAATTCGAAAGCTTATTTTTCCAACCCGTGGATTGACCCTCTGTAAATAACAGAGCCTTCCTTAGTAGAAGGAACGCACAAGCATAATGAATAGGAGGAAAGAGAGAGGATGAGAGAAGTACGTCTCCTTCCTCACACCCCTTTTGCTGTGAAAATGGTGTAATTACCTGGTATTCCGGATTTAGAAATGATAAGATAATGCAGAGGAAGTTTTTCCATAATGAAAAACATATTTTCTTAGAAGGTCTATGAGAGTTGATAGTTTGAAAAAGCATCTTGTTGTTGCTTGTAAGAAGGGAAAGTAAGAGTAAGTACACTAATTCTGTGATAAATTGATAATAAAGAAATGAATGAGTATTTAAAATACATATTTTCATTAATAATGAGTGATATCCCTCTTTGCCTTCACTCCTAATAAATGCCTATTTTAATTACAATAATGCCTATTTTCAGTATTTCAAGTGCCTTTTTGCCTGCCTATTTTAACCAAAAATAAATCCCTATCTTCCGGGGTCTACTAATGGCATTAGGGATATGAACGGAATCGCACTGAGCTGATGCCGTTCCTGGGTGTCTGATGTTTTGCTTATTCTTTGTGCAGTCTTATATTTAAACATTTGGCCTCTCTCAGGAAGAGTAAGAATCTATCTGTTTTCGACAAGTTGTATTCTGAGGTTTATGCGGTATTAGGTTTTATGGAACAATTGTTTGTAGTTGTGGCCTTTTTGGCAAAAAAACCTCCAATAGTGAATTAGCGCATTTGGAGCGCATCGGGTGTTCATGTTTTGACATCGTTGAGGATTTCTATTCTGCCAAGATGGATAAAGCTTTAGAGACATCGATTTTTCTTTTTAAATCTTTTTTTTTTATCCAAAACCTTTTCTATTTCTTTTATACTTTTGCCGGTTTCCACACAAACCTCTTGCGAAACAATCACGTAACAGTAAGTATATTATGATGTTTTTCTGTATTTTCGTTTTATGTTTTTTTTTTCTTCTTCTTCTTGTCGTAGTTTCAATTTATTTACCTGATAAGCGTCAACGCCAAAGAGGTAGAGAAGTAAGGAAAGTGATCTCTATGTCGTAAGCCTTGTCACCGTCTCCTTTTTTTCCCTTCATCCTCGTGTATCGTTCCTATTGTGACGAAGGCATACCATTCACTACGAACCTCATTGTGTTTCTATGTCATTATCTTTCTTCCTTGGATACTGGATAGAAAAAGGATTCCAACCTCTAGGTAGATAAAGTGTCGGTTGTATCCTTTCATTTTCTTCCTCGTTCAGTCAATTATAATTTATTGTACACAAGCAGACTCATAATAAGAAGAATTGAAAATATAAGTAGTGAAAATTGTGTCTAAACTATGTAAAAGGTACTGTCATTTGAGGTGAGTTCGGACAGGAAGTAACGAGTTCGGACAGTAGTGCATGACGCAGGAAATCACGTGACCTTGAGCAAGTTTTTTCATTAAGCTCATAATTGGCTTGACAAATACGATCAATATTATATTTTTCCCATGTAGTTAAGCCGAAATCGCCGTGAGAACATTTTCAAGGGTGTAACGAATATTTTAATGTAAGTTGTCATTTCCATGATTTTCGAAAAGCTAGAAACAAACATCGGTGTAAGCAATTAAACCATAATCTTTCATATTTTATAATAGGTTTATATGTTGTCTAATGATACATAAACAAATGTATTTATTTTTTTCGGTTCAAAAACTTTTTTTTCTCGTTTAAGTAATGAACTCGCATACCGTGGGGTGAGTTCGGACATACATCAATTATACCCGCGTCCTCTTGGCTTAAAGGAAAACAGTATTTATTCCAAAGAGGCTTTGAAAACTGTGATTGACGATGTCAAATCCAAGAAGAAGACTCTGAGGGAGGCAGCGGATCTATTTATGTATTTTTTTGTTCAACAAAATACATAAATCGACTTTAAATGATAAATTTAGAGGAATGCAAAAACAAGTGGTAGCTAAACTAAATTTAGTAAAGAAGAAAAAAAAAAAATACCAAAGAGAATTATCCTGCAGATTTATTACGTATCCTAACTCTGAAGAGTAATATATTACTTAGTTATTGTTTAATAATCATTTGGGATCTGCAAATTATAGGGGAAATTTTGTTTGAGACCGTGAAGATTTGTTTCTGTGTGAGATTTTGTATTCTTTTAGCGCGGTTCCTCCCTCCCCCATAGGGAGGAACCCCGCTTATAGGGTTGATACAATGAAACAAACTGGAAGTGCCGACTAGAAAATTTCGCGTTTCAGAACCCCTAGAGACCGAAAATAACGGTGGTTCAAATTTGTATATATATATATATATATATATATATATATATATATATATATATATATTTGTCTGTTCGCTCTCTAGCTAGAAGACGAATGGTCCGATTTTGATGAAATTTGGTACAAAAATCCTTCGTCCAATTTGAAAGGTCAAGTTCGTTAACCAGCAAAATCCCCCCACTGGAAGATAGCGTTTGGGGCGAAATTCGCGCAAAAAAAATCGTAACGCTTACGTTTTTGAGTTCATAAGCTTCTAAGTACTCGTTTTATATGATTCCTGGGCTAGGAAAACGAATGAAACCATTTTCAAGGCGATAGCTTTAACCGTTTTCGAGATAATTGGAAAAATATTTTTTGAACACCGTTTTTGGTTTGGGTACTTAGAATCATGGGATTCAGTTGAAACATTTTCTGCATGTTCTACTTTCATCAAAACTAATATGTTGAAATTTTGGTTACGTTTGGAGTTAAGGAAGGGTTAGAATAAAATATTTTATTAACAGACTTAAAAAGTTTTGGTAACTTTGTATATTTTCCTTAATATCTCGAAAAAGGTTGAGAATCTTGGTAAACAAAAGAATACCATTAGAAAGCTTACTAAATGCTCTACAAAAAAGGTTCTGATGAAAGTTTTGACTAGGCGATGACAATCGGAGAAATAAGTGCTTAAAACATTAAAGTAATTGATTTTGCTTATTCGAACTGTTCTTTTTGTCTGTTTTTATTCCTTGTTATTTTTTAATTGCTTATAGCTGGATAATGTATTTTACAATAAAACAGATTAGGCAAAATAAGAAAAACAATTCATTGTTAGAAATATAGCTTGCCAAGAGAAAAAGATTCGTTGACGTCTTTTGAATATTTTCAATTGCCTTTATGCTGTTGGTTTTTTTATTTTATTTTTTAATTGATTTTATCTGTAGAATTATTACTATAGTAAAAGAACACAGGAATGTGTGAAAATATTTGATATTTTCCAATTCATTGAAACGTATGAAATGAAGTATCGGTAGAAGAGGATTCTAGGGTCTTGCGGACCTGACCCCAGGTATAGCCAGCCATAAAACCCTTTGAACAAAGGCCGAGGAAAATATTATCTGTTTCTATTCTATGCTTTTCAAATGAGAATAGGGATATGAACAGGAACCGGGGTCTCCCGTGGTCTAATGGCTAGCGCCTTGGATTCATAAGCGGGAGATGGTGGGTTTGATTCCCAACCTCCGGCAGGAATTTTATCATCCCACGGCTCGCTGGTGAAATTCCTCGCTACACCCTGGATGTCGGCGCTAATGACCTAGATGTATATGTGCAGTAAAAAAAAAAAAAAAAAAAAAAAAAAAAAAAAAAACTGGAACCGCGCTAAGATGACGCAGTTCCTGCGAGTCGGACTTTTTAGTGTCATTCTTAGCCAAGTCATGTTATTGTCTATTTAAAATTTAACCCTTCTCGTTTTAAATTATAACCTTTTCCATTGATTTCGGACTTAAAAATGCTATATATGTATATTTCCGTTCTGCAAAAGCTACATAAATTATGAACATTCTCAACTAGCAAGCCAATGACCTCAACAAATATTAAAATCAAATCAATTATTTAAAAACAAAAATAAAAATCGTTTAATGTAAATTAAGGCAATTTGTATTTTTTGAATTCTTTTTATCTGTTAAAGACCTTTTTAGCGCGGTTCCTCCCTCCCCCATAGGGAGGAACCCCGCTTATAGGGTTGATACAATGAAACAATCCGGAAGTGCCGACTAGAAAATTTCGCGTTTCAGAACCCCTAGAGACCGAAAATAACGGTGGTTCAAATTTGTATATATATATATGTATATATTTATTTATTTATGTACATTTATTTATTTTCATCCACTAATCGTGGAATTGAATATTTATTTATATATATATATATATATATATATATATATATATATATATATATATATATTTGTCTGTTCGCTCATTTCTGGCTTCCCTGATGGTCCGATTTTGATGAAATTTGGTACAAAAATCCGTCGTCCAATTTGAAAGGTCAAGTTCGTTAACCAGCAAAATCCGCCCACTGGAAGATGGCGTTTGGGGCGAAATTCGCGCAGAAAAAATCGTAACGCTTACGTTTTTGAGTTCATAAGCTTGTAAGTACTCTTTTTATAGGCTTCTTGGGCTAGGAAAACGAATGAAACCATTTTCAAGGCGATAGCTTTAACCGTTGTCGAGAAAATTGGAAAAATAGTTTTTGAATACCGTTTTTGGTTTGGGTACTTAGAATCACGGGATTCAGTTGAAACATTATCTGCATGTTCTAATTTCATTAAAACTAATATGTTGAAAGTTATGTTACGTTTGGAGTTAAGGAAGGGTTAGAATAAAATATTTTATGAACAGACATGAAAAGTTTTGGTAACTTCTAAAGAAAGTTTTGATTAGGCGATGTCAATCGGAGAAATAAGTGCATAAAACTTTAAAGTAATTGATTTCGCTTATTCGAACTGTTCTTTTTGTCTGTTTTATTCCTTGTTATTTTTAAATTGCTTATCGTCAGATAATGTATTTGACAATATAACAGATTAAGTAAAATAAGAAGATCAATTTATTGTTAGAAATGTAGCGTTCAAAGAGAGAGATCCCAAGGCTTTCCAAATACCTCTGAGCGGAGGCCTTTCTGCCCGACTTATGGTATAGGTGACCCATACAGGTAAGATTGTAAATCAAGACCTTTCAAGACTGGTTTGTTTGAGATTTCATTTGGATAGCTGTTTCGCTATTGATCTAAACAAAGTAATAACTGTTTCTATTCTATGCCTTCATTAACACTAGAGATAAGAACGGAACCGCGCTAAGATGACGCAGTTCCTGCAAATCGGACTTTTATTTTTTCATTTTAATATACGGCGAATAGACTCCTAGGACCATTACCACCGAGACACCAACGTTCTGCAGTATGTTTTATATTAAAAATCTATTGTGAGGTATTTTTTATGCCAACTTATTTTTTAACAAGCTGAATTCAAGCCCGCATCTGATTTTTGGTAATCCGGCATGCATGTTCATATGTTATACTTATTTTTCTGATTTGTTATACATAATTAATTAATAATTAAAAAATATTGTAGCAGTTACTTGTGTGGTTAATTTATTTGAAATTTATAGTAAGTTCGCGTCTCATAATTCTACCATATCGAAGCTCAAACCTTTTCTTCTGTGGGCGGGAATTGGTAAAATATCTATTTTTCTGCAAATTATTTGCTTAAGCGCTCTATGGAATGTTCAATCCTAGCCATGCTCCAATACTTGCAATAAGTGATAACCGACCAGAGGCATAAATCACCAGATTGTAACAGATTTTCTAGGATTATAACAGGAGTTGTGAAGATATTTCCAGGTTATTGGGCGCATGAATGATGGTTTCCTTCACCGTTCTAATAATGCAGCCGTAACCGAAAAGTATGATTAAGGTTTGAGCATTATAGGTCAAGGATTTTTACCCTAGTCATGCATTAACAATTTGTGGAAATATATAAATGAATAGGTAAAGATGGAATGGTTGGGATTCGGCTAAAGAAACCTTAATACGATTTTTGTTTAAAAAATCTATATTTTTTTAGCCGAAACGTAGCCGAAACGTCCAAAATATAGACTTTTTTTTTAAAAAAAAAATCGTATTAAGGTTTCTTTAGCCGAATCCCAACCATTCCATCTTTACTTGTCACCTCGACGGCTAACTATCTAATCATCATGATATATAAATGAATACTCTATGTGTGAACGGTAGTGGAGAGGGTCAATTG
This sequence comes from Gonocerus acuteangulatus, assembly GCA_946811695.1. NCBI lineage: Eukaryota > Metazoa > Arthropoda > Insecta > Hemiptera > Coreidae > Gonocerus > Gonocerus acuteangulatus. The sequence continues at coordinate 60,113,084 of OX328129.1, read as the reverse complement.
AACCAGTCGACTTAAAAAATAAATAAGTTAATTATTCTCCTATATCGCTTTAACCCTTATTTTGGCAAAGTGTCACACATGACACTTCGACTTTAGCAATTTTTTACAAATCTGGGAGGGGGCTACAAACTACTTTTTTTCTTTTCCGTCTCACAGAGGAGCTAAACAGTTGGTACCATTGGTAACATTGTTGGAAGGCTATCAACAGGTTGTAACAGTAATATACTCATACCGGTCGTAATTTCTGCTGTATACGTCGTGGGTAACTCATGAGAAAGAAGTGTTGTAAAAATGAGCTCAATCGGTCAATCGTAAAGCGGGGGTTTAATTTGTAATATATTTCAATAGAAAAGCCCGCCAAACGTAGGTTCACAAAGCCGCCGCAAGGAGCGCTTTCTACCACTAGAGTGACTGTATCCTGTTCCTGCGTTAGATCAAAATACCATAATATGAGGTTTTTTGTATTTATTACGTAGTGTAGTAGGTACCATGTGTAAACATAACTCTGGAAGCAAATTAATAATTGATCAGTTACTCATTACAAATTTAAAAGAGAACTATTCATGTTTCTATTTAATTTATGTAGGATATTTTAAGCAAATTGTTCTGGAAAGCAGTCTACACTACCCACATTCTGAGGAAAGTGCTTAGTTATGCAGCTCCTGCGTGACGGACTTTTATTTTTTAGGAACGATTTATTTACAAGTGTCACACATGACACCTTACCAAAATAAGGAGGTCTGTAACTTATAAGTAAAAACATCTTTTCATGATGCCGTTTTTCACGGAATCATTTTTTCTGGCATTTGCTTCTTTTTATATATACATTTTTTAAATTAAATAATCAATTTTTTTGATTGAAATTTTGTTTATCGGAATAGAAGCCTTATTTATATAATCAATTGAAGGAATAAAGAGAGGCAAGCAATCGAGATCCCCAAAACCCCCAAAATCAACCACGACAACAGCTCGATCCAGTTATCCCCAAGGATAATGTTGGCCACCTTCCAGATCAACAAGAAACACGAGGGAAGTGTAGGTGGTGCTAAAGCAGCAATAGGCAAACATTTTATATGTGTATAAAATGGAACGCACAATTTTGCCTAACCAAAGGGCGGGATTGTTTCCTAGAGGCCCACGCAAACTAATGTTTTAATAAGCTACTATTTTAGTTTCCTTTGTATTTAACCCTGGAACACTAACCTGCGTCATATTGACGCATATGACTGTAATCAATTGTCAATTTCTTCCGTTAAATGGGGGTAGAGCCTGTCTCCCCCCCCCCCCCCCACCTATTCCTCGAGCAATTCGTCCTCCCCTCATCCAGCATGATTTCACCTCTCAGCGACTGATTAGATAGGTGTGATCTTGATTTTCCCAAAAGACAGTGCATCAAAGTGACGTAGAGGTTAGCAATACACGTAAATTTTTTTACGTCATTTTGATGTACTGTTAGTAATATGAGCATTAAGTCTACGTCACTCTGACGTATAGGTAGTAATAAAGACTCATAAATTGCATCAATTTGACACAGAGTTAGTAACGAGCACCTAAAATATAACTACACCATTAATTATTAATTAATTAATTATGTAAATAAATGCAAAATACACATTGCTAACGCAGTAATTATTTTAAAAGTCGAGAAGGTATTGGGATATTATATTATGTATTATTATTATTCCAGTTATTATTTCTTGTGAAAGGCCTTGGGCGTATATAAGGGGGGCTGCAGTCCTCCCCCCCGAATTTTTTTCATCGATAAAAATGTGTTATAAAACCTTTAAAAATAAATAAAATAAGATTACTTAGTTCATAAAAAGTATTTTATTTTATGTGTAAGCGTTTTAGTTGGTATGTAATGTTCCATATTTTTTGTTGCTCTATGTTTTATGTTTTTAATTTGTATTTTTATGTATTGAATATTGACAAATATTCATTTTTTAACAACAGATTTCTCCATTATCCCTGATAATCAAGTTCTGAGTAATTTTCCTGTGTATACGTGAAATTGATACACAGATTAGTAATAGTGTAGGATGAATTACGGTTAGTGTTCCAGGGTTAATAAAAAATCAATTTTATATTTATAAAGACATTTTTTATAATTTTCATGTTTTATTGCGCCCTCCTTATCTTAGCACGATGTCAGCTGTGGCACAGTATTGTAGTACACAGAGTAGAAAAGCAACAAAAATATTTCTTTGCCACATTCATCTTATTTGAAGTATAATTAAATGATTTAAAGAAACAAATTGAAGAATTTCCAAAAATTTGACTTCCTGCCCGAATAAGGGTTAAAACTGATTTCATTCATTTTCCAAAGTTGGAAACCTGGAAAAAGTGTGCCTCTACAATTTCTTTTCGTTAATTTCGTCCCAAAAACATTGTTTCGGTAAAAGGATTTTGCTAATTAAAAAACTTGACCTTTCAAATTAGACTAACGATTATACCAAATTTAATTCAAATCGAAACATTTGTAAGGCAGCTACAGACAAATGTATCTTTGGGTTCTGAAATGTGAAATTTTCTAGTCGACATTTTCGGGAAGCGTCATATGGTCAACCTCATAAGCGGGATTCCTCCCAAAGTAGGAAGAGGGAAACGCGATAAAACACACAAATCGCATAATAGCGGGCTTGTAAATGCAGTAAATAAATTAATAATCATAGCTTTCCAAATCTCACAAGATTTAAGCAGTTTCTTTTCGACAATTCTCACTTATATTAAAAGACTTACTTAAAATGGAATTTCTGACTAATAATTATCTGCAGCTTTTCAGAATCCTCTATTAGAAAATGACTAACCTCTAGGGCACATCCTTTTTCTCGATGGCAATGACAAAAAGTCAAGTCTACCTCGCTGCTGAGGAAGCGGACCGCCAACGGAGTTGATTGGTTAGGTCGGGAAGACAATGCGCATGCTCCAGCTCATTCAGACTGAACCCTTCAATCGTGAACGACTGTTCAATCGAATGGAGCTAATCGATAAATAGAGCGAGCCTCCTGTTGAAAATCTTCAACAGCTAAACCTCTTGCCAATAGACCGATGAAACGTTTCAATAATGCTTTGTTCACGCCATTTTCATTTCAATCAATGTTTTTTTGTGTTAAAAATATTTGTGTAACAAAGGTTTCGATATCTTACAAACAGCGACACTGGCGTAGTGTCCACATCCATTGAACTCTGGGCAACCCGAATTTATAGCATTATTAATACTTCTGCGCGGCTTGTGGTCTCAGGGGGGGGGCCGGCGTCATTTTTTATACTCGCATTATAATTTGAAATAACAAAATTATATATACCTAAGTATATATAAGTAGAACAACCTATATAATGATGCATTTAATTTTGTTTTCAGAGAAATGTCAGTTATAAATGGTATTTGATAATGTTAATGGAGGACATGTGAAAAAAACATGCAACTCTTTCCGTCGGTTTGGAATGCCCAGAACCAAAACTCCAATTTTTTCCACTTTTCTAACATGTGGTGAAGATATTTTATTTGATTTCTTGTGCCAACCTATAACAAGTGCAATGTTAACGCAAAACCATACGGTCTTGTAAGTGCCATGAATTTTGCTGAAAAAACTGTGGTGTACTTTAACCGTTTCGATCTAGAGAATGTATTTTTGAGGCAGATTTCATCGATGACAGATTAAATTGAAAATGTTTCCGTACGTTCAACATGTGTCAAAAATAAGATACATGATTGTTCAACAGACATGAACAGTTTTGGACTTTTCGAATACTTTATTTAATGTCACGAAAACTGTTGTAAAATCGTGACATTTGGCCATTCAAAATCTTTAAACAATCTCAACAAAAATTGAGATCAAGGATAACAATTTGACAACTAAAATCGACGAAAGCGGCGATAGAAGCTGAGAAACAGAGGGAATTTATTGTGTCAGACGAAAATCTGCTTTGTTCATTTGAGTGTATGCAGGTCATTTAAGCGTTGGAAACCTTTAAGATTTTATTCAGCGGGGTTCTTTATTGTGAGGGTGAAATAAAAACACGCTAAAAGTAAATAATTAGATACAAAAACGAACGGTCATTTTTATAGAATCAAAGCAAAATCAGTTTGCGACACACATTCACCTAATTATGTCCACGCACTAACACAAACTAGATAGCTGTATATAATTGTACTAAATAGGCTAGGATTATCATTTGGAAACTCCAGGTGCTATTACTAGCTATTGTGGGAGTCTAAACACAAAGTATGGAAAGCCAAGATCACACGATATGAACAAGAGCAGTACCTCACGTGTGGTAATTACAGACCAATCTCCCTGACAACGCCTCTCACCGACCTCTTCCTAGCTATCTGTATACCCTGGGATTTCGTGAAGAAAGACCTCTCATTCGTGTTCTCATTAACAATAATTCCTTCGCTAATTTACATTAATGTATGAGATGAGATAAAGACACATGTTCCTTTGATATTTTCGAATATTTGTCACAAATGTTCTTCCTCAAAAACTTTAATTTTTTAAGCTTATCTTGGAACAATTAACCACTGATTTATAATTGATTGACATTAAGTATAAGTATTCAGACCTTGTAATAGACAAGGACTTCTTATCCTCATTTTATCACGAAAAAATAAAATTTCTAAGATAAACTGAAGATCAAATGAAAGGCTCAGTGCCAAAGGTGACTAACCCACAATTAGAAATAACTGAGAAAATTGGAGTTAAAGTTAAGAAGAATCTGAAAAAATTAGTGTTTGACAGAAATGATTTTAATTGGTCCAATTCGGCGCTAATGGCCCAGATTTGTCAATGCGCCGTTAAAAAAATTTTAAAAAATTGGTCCAATTAAAATCATTTCTGTCACCAACACCAATTTTTTCAGATTCTTCTTAACTTTAACTCCGATTTTCTCAGTTACTTCTAATTGTTGCTTTTGAAAAAATTAAACCTTAACATGCCTTCAACATCGCAAAAGCCTTCGAGGAAATGACCCCAGCCATTCATTCCTAACGCCCTTTTCTTTTGCCTCTGTAGTTTATAATACAAAGACGGCATAAGTTGCTGTCGCTTTATATATCACAGTGCTTAGAATATGTGATTAGTGAGTTGGTTGACAATGTCTTCTTTGTAACCTTGACGGCCGACTTATGACACAGTACAGTCAGTCGTGAGGGTTGAATGGTGTGATATAAGGTCGAAATTGCAAACGTCTTGGACTTCAACGAAAATATTGTTGATCTGGCAAAGGAAGAAACACTGGTCAAAAACCATCACTCTATATATTTTAACGACAGAACGTTTTCGAGGTCACCTCCTCATCCTCAGTGTCCTCCTATAGCTCAGAGAGGTTCAACAGGGCCTTCTTCCGATTTTAGAGCGGAGTACAGTATGATTAATCTTCTCCAGAAAAGCAGCCCAAATTATTAATATTGTCGAACAATCTTCAAAAACAACTGATTAACCGAGAGCAGTCGGAAAGGTCCAATATTCTCGAGGTATCAGTAGATGTGTTATGCAAAGTGGTTAACACAATGATCAAGTAGTCCCAAACTCTCACGTAGATCACACACAGTGATAGTGAATGAGTGAAAGGAGAGATATAGACACGTAGCACTGTCCTTCCTCAGATCATTGTGTAGGGAGCAGAGAAAGTATCGTGGGGAATGAAGAGGGAATTTTGTCTATGTTTGGTCATGTTCTCCATGAGAGAGAGTGCTGTTCTCTGCTTCATTAGGCGACTCCATTAGCTGTTACAAACAAAAAGTGCATAGACCAAGAACAAATCAAATTGTGATCAAGTCAGCGAGAGGTCCTTAGGGACCCCCGCTTATGAAGTTTACCTCATGACGCAATCAAGAAATGTAGAATAGATAATTTCACGTTTCAGAAACCGTAGATCACGAAAATAACGGTGGTTCAAAAGCTATAGTAATATAAGATGGTGAAAACTTCCCCCAGCGATTTGGGTTTCGGAGTTTGACAACTTGAAAGGTAACCAAAAATCCTCAGTCCTGCAAATGTTTAGCCTTCTGGAGGTCAAATTAGTGGCACAATAAATAATACAAATTATTGTATCGATTTTATTTTTTTACGGACGCAATTTTACTCCCAAAAATCTAAAACAAATCATACAGGAGTAAATTATAAATCATAATAACCATGATTTTTTTCAAACTTTTTGGCATCAAATTCAAATTTTCAGACGAATTTTAATTTTTAAATATGAGGATATTATTTGGCCAATTTCTAAATAGCATTTTTTTGTATACTTTTTCCCTTACATTCGAATGCTGAGGTGAAAAAAAAAATCCTTTTCGGAGCGGAACATGCCCAAATATCGAAGAAACCCCACTTTTTTTCGACTGCATAATTTACCCAAACATACTCCAAAAACCCTTAAAAATTTTTTTTCCATAGTACTTACCTATAACGCAATATGGATTGCCTTAAAATTCGAAAGAAAGCATTTTCTTTTTGTGTATGTTTTTCTCGTTTTTTGGACGATAATATCTTATACTACTACCGATTAATAAAGAGCATAAATAATTATAGAAAGAACGCTAAATTCTAAACAACCAAGAAGCCGAAAATGTTCGACGGTCTAGAAGAAGTAACTACAACGACAAAATTAACATCTCCCCAAATTACGGACTTCCCGGAGATGACTGAAAGGGATGTGAAGATATTATTTTCAGGTGTGTAAATATCTAATCTTTCTTTGATTAAGCTATATACGGATTTTACGAAGTAAAGGTCTCATCAATGTAGGTACCGATCAATTAAGCCTAGACATATGCTATTTAGCTGAATTATTAAGTGATTCAAATTAGATTGATTTGGAATATATTAAAATGAAACCCTGAAATAATTAAAGTATTAGTATGGTCGAGACATATGAGTAGAAAAACCTACAAATGCTGCATAGAGTATAAACCAACAACAATATTTATAAAGGGTATAAATGCAGCTATCGTCTTATAGCTCTTGTGAGGATATTAGACTAATAATTTTCCAACTATTTGTGAGTAAAATTAAATGTGTTGAAATAAAAGCTTCTGAAAGAGCATTGATCTGCCAAATGTCTGTAAGCTGGGCACGTTCTCCGGACTTGCCAAGGTGCCAAAGACAGCATTCGCATCCCCAAAGTCAAGGCAATGAACCACTCAGATCGCAGGACTCATAAACAGCTTCCGATGAGAATTTCATAAAAATCGGACCATTTTTTATGGCAGTATTGCGAATATATATATATATATATATATATATATATATATATATATATATATATATAGACCCACAGATAGCAAGCCAACACAGGACTAAGGTCTGGCAAAAGCAGACCAGAGAAATAGCAATTAACACTTTAATAGCATTCCAACCCGTTTCTTGACTGGCCCGTAAATATCAGCCCAGTGAAAGCACCACAACTTCATTTCATTTTTTATGGCCTCTTTCAAACTTTCTTCTTTAATACCTTTCTACATATGTACTCCAATATATATATATATATATATATATATATATATATATATATATATACAGGTTGATATATATATATAATTTTCTGATTTCTTAACGTTGACATTTTTTTTATTGAATAGCAAATGATTACTTAAAAACTGTTAAATATAATGAAATTCTAATTATTCCATCATAAAATAGACAAAATATCCTTTAAAAAAACAGTGATTTAATTCACTATTAAACCATTCGTTCTGTCAATTACTTATATTTGAAATATTTTTCCCGTCATGTTTCGTGCTTGTGTCGCACCTATCCAGGGGCATCATTGGGGGGGGGACTCCCAAGAGAGAATATTGATTGGCTCCTTCCAAAAGTTTTATTATCATTATTATTATTTTTATTGTTTCTTACTCAATTATTTTTTTTTTATTTTTTGCGTATTTACTTATTTATTATTTAGTTATTTTCATATATTTTGTTATCATTATTATTTTTTTTAAATTTATATTATCTTTTGACTTAGTTCTTCTTATTAATGAATTTTTGTAGATAGTATTAATTATATTTGTGAGCAAACTTTACTGATGTAGTCATACCTGTTGGTGGAGACCGTCGTCACTGGTATCAGTGAGAGTACTGTGGGCGACGTAAGTACGTCATTATTAAGCCACTGTTGAGTTAGCACTGCGGTCTCCACTAAGAGGTATTACAACAGTATATTTACTCGCGGACCTCACCCCTTAGATTATTTACTTAACTAATGTACTTCACAAATGTACAAATGTTAAATAAACGTATTACAGTAGGACCTCCATTATCCGGGATTCCAATTAACCGGGGTCTTGATGGGGGAATTTTTATTTTTATTCCTTCTTTATATTATGTACATACGAACATATTTATTGCATTATTCTTATTTTTAGCAACTAATGCATTTGATTTCATAATTATGTATTAAATATTTGTATATCTGTAATGACGATTATGTACATAACTATGAATTTAAATTAATGACGTACGTTGTAAACTGACGAATGGAAAAACAGCGCTGTTTTCGGAAGAATGTGATGATTCCATATTTCTGGAAGCATCTCAATTTATTTCATATTCTTGGAGCTGAAACATTTTCACGTCTTTCTATGAATGCCCTACTGGGCTGTTAGCATACAAAGGAAATATATCCTCAGTTGATCTTTAACTCTTCACTCGAGTACTTACGAATGCCGATTTCAGCAGAATTATCTTGTTACGGGCGATCAGAACAGATATAAGAAAATAATTCTGTATCAAAAAACGCCAAAAAATTACTGACTTTCTCGACAAAAAAAAATTATTTTTGCACTTATACAAATTATTAATTAATAAAACGTTTACATACACATTTCTCAATGCAAATAAGAAAGTTTACATGACATCTTGTACACAGTTTTTCTTTATAACCTTATAACCCAGCACATTTAGTCAATAAAATATTGTGTTTCGATTATCCGTGGTTTTCGATTATCCGTGGACCACCCTCCCCGTCATTACCCCGGATAATGGAGGTCGTACTGAACTAATAAAATTTAATAAATAAATAAACCCTTTTCACTCAGAATTATCTGTATTTACAGAGGCAGTTCTCAAGCATATCTATTATACTTTCACGATAACCTCTGCGGGTTGCATCTACTGGCCTTGACATGGTCGGAGGACACTTTTACTCCGTGAAAGAAATTTTCCCACGCCGTTAAATACTAATGGAGAATTTCATATTGTCTCGGAAATCTTCATGTCAATCAGGAAATAAAGGAAGAATTATTTATATTTCTTCACATATTTTATTGATATTTAGAAGTGATTGGTGTAATTTTCAAGGATTTTCTTTTAAAATGATTTTATCTCCCCTTTACACATAAATTAATAAATATTTATAATAATATATTTTGCATAATAAAAATATTATCATAAATATTATTTATTTATACTAATATTTTTAGAGTTGTTTATGCGGGTATTTATGCCAGACTTGAACAAAAAACTATAGAAAAATCTTACGGATAAGTAACTCGTATCTGAAGACGTGTTGCCAAGAAATGTATACGATTTTTTTCCTAAGTAGGATTGCTCAATATATTTTTTTGTGAGGCTTCTGTCGCCAGCGGTAATGGCATACGTATGCACTCAGGCTGATGAACTCTGCCCAAGCTTAAGCAAATTGTTAATTTTTTTCAAATTATTTGAATATATATATATACATATACACACATACTAATTTGAAATCAATCATTCATTCATAAGGATTATATGGAGCCCGTTAGTTTGTTTTTTTTTTCTAGAGATTCTCCATCTGAAAATAATCGAGGCGAGGGCCACCACATGGGGGGGGGGGTACAGTTGTCTCGATTCCCAGGAACTTCTTCATCTTAGCCCGTTTCCAAATCGTTCTTATGCCTACTATAATTTGGAAAGCCTGGAATAAGTATAGTTAATGTTTTGAGGAAAATGAAAAAAAAAAAAACCTACTCCAATGAAATCTCAAAGAAAAATAAGATTTTAGGCGCTTTTAACTTACATCAGCGGAAATTGCTCTCAAGGGGTCTTCCACTTCCGCTCGGAAAGATCTATGACAAAGGACCAACAATTGTTTCCAATTTTAACTATCTTGTTTCCTGGTAAATTATTATTACTAAAAAAAAACAAAAAAAAAAACAAAAACGGCCCGGTGTCCGTGAGTGTTAAGGCGTGAGCATTTAACACTCCGTGCCAAAGGTTGTCGGTTCGATTCGTACTAGGGGTGGTGGCGTTTCTTTCGAAAAAAGAAATTGCATCAGCCCTATCCTGGCTAGAAAAGGGTGGTGACCTATAGATAACCCGTCCTAAAATTCTGAATTAATTATAATGTACGTAAAAAGTTAAATAAATAAAAACAAGCAATAAAAAATTGATGAAATCAAACTCGAAAACTGAATCTAACATTTTTTCGACTTTTTAAGAACTAATTTCTCCGATCGAACGTGAACTTTTCTAGTGGGCACTTCCGGATTGCTTCATGAAGTCATTCTCATAACCTGATTTCAACCCTATGAAGAGAGACAGAAAACGCGCTAAATTGCGGGAAAATGTGGCACAAAACAAGCGAAGAGAAGTTGAGCTTTATCGGCTGGGGATAGGCCATTCTCGACGGACTCATTCATACCTGATGACGAGGCATGACAGAACAACATGGCCTTACTATGGCGTTCTCACCGACTACACGCTAAGACAAAACACTAAATTAGTCAGCAAAAATTTAAACAAAAGAGCAAGAGCTTCTCAATAAAAATAACGACCTTCTGTAGCGTGCACTTTTCTTCAGAATGATCCTTAAAAATGTTCATCTTTTTACGATCCATTGTTCAGTTGTAGAGAAATTTTCTTTAATTTATGCTCTACTTTCTCCGAGCGTACACACAGAGTATCTTCGATCCCTGGGAACGGAGTCGCAGAAAAAAACTAATTTCTTATCTCGTTAGTTTATGCCGAAGCACGAGATGTAGGTTCGTCTCCTGAGGAGATTTTCAGAAATTATTCGATGGTTTCTCTTAGTGGGAATTTTTATAGCTTCATTAGATATAGAATGTGTAATAAATTAGCTATCCCTTTCAGAGAACAAGTGTTCACCGAACAGGAGATATCAATGGGATAACTTCTGGTACAAAAAGTAATAAACAGAATTCAACAGGGCAATTAATCTATTGTATATTTCCGCAAGAAGTAGGCAAACATCATTTCGTTGGTCATAGGAAATAACTTGATAAGTTCAAAATCTCAACTTTTCAGGGAAGGCCTTTAACTATTTTGTTATTCAAAAGAGTAAACATGACAACAGGACTTTCTAATTAGGAAAGCCCCTGAAGAGGTGCGACACAAGCACGAAACATGTAGGGCAAAACATAGAAAATTAAGTAGTTGAACAGAAGGAATGGTGAACTGCTTTATGAACCCCTTCCCATAAAAATATATAAGAAAAAGTATATATATATATATATATATATATATATATATATATATATATATATATGTAACAAAACAAAATTTATAACTGGATGTTAACTAATCCATCACGAACTGCACAACCAGCATTTATTGCAGCTTCCTGACTGAAGAAAGAAACATTCTACAGACATACGTCACCAAACACTTTGGACATTCTTCAGTTGCGGAAAAATTATTGTATGTAAAAGGGTTTGCAAACATTTGCCGAAGAAATTTATTTTACTGGAGAAATCATTATAGTTGGGGAAAAAATCTTTTGGTCATTTCATTAAGAAGATGTAGTTTTATTTTTGCCGATTTGTTTATTGTTTCCTTTACGTTATATGTATATTAAAAAAAAGTATACCTATAAAATGTTCACATAAAAAAAAAATGACACCCTGATAAAAAAATAATTAAATTTTAACGATTTATCCTATAAGTTTATTATTAAATTTCCATTTGATACAAAACAACTGCTGCCCTTGAGGAGTAATTGAAGATACAATGAACATTGTGGGTTGGTATGAGCAAGACCATTCACTATTGTTTGCCAGTGAAGTTCAAGTAACTTCTTAACAAGAGGCAAGAAGTGATCTGTAAGAGTATTTTACACGCTTAAATAATGCTATACAATACTAAACCAAACAAGAAATTTGCTTTTTGAAGATGATTACACATGTAAAAAGTTGAAAATAGTAATTCATTTTTTCTGTGATAATTGTTCTCAAATTTGCATTTACTTGATGAATTAATCTATACATATAATGAAACTAGCTGAATACACGTGCTTCACCACGGCCGATAAGTATTTTTTATATTGAGTTAAATAAGATATGATCAAAATTAACGCTACTACATAATTTTATACAGCTTACATAATTTTAAACACCATGTGGAGGTAACCGTGCTTGTTTCCGTTGGAGAGTAGAAAAAAAATACAACAACCGCTTAAAAAGTTAGGTAAACAGAGACAAATACACGTTGAAAAACATAAAACTAAGAAATTTGAAGTTTTAAGCACTTATCTCTTCGATTGACATCGCCCCACCGAACATTACTACAGAATCTTATTGTAGAGAATTTAGTAACCTTTCGAATAGCCGCCTTCCACTTACTACGAGTTCCCAACCGTTTTCGAGATATTTTAGAAAATATACTGAGATCCGAAAACTTTGTATCACCATTCATACAATTTTTTTCCATATACTTCGTTTCTGAATACCCATAACATAAAATTAGTTTTGAAACGTATTTCTATCAATTTTTCTGGTAAATGGCTACAGAACTCGCTTAAAAAAGTCCGACTCGCAGGAACTGCGTCATCTTAGCGCGGTTCCATTCATATCCCTTGTGTTATTTTGTAGACTTAGAATAGAAACAGTTATTACTTTGTTTGGATCATTCCTAATGTAAACAAATATGAAAAAAAAAAACAAGATTTTCGGCTAGGAATGAAACTATCCTAAGCAGAAATTACTCTTTCTGCCGTCCCAAGTTTCGGTCTACGAAGACTCTTCTACGAATATATTTCTAATTTACTTAACTTGCAGTGCTAACATATCCATTTTACTTTTAAATGCAATTAAACAAAATAAAATTGTACATGAAAATGAGAAAGTAGTGTTATTTTTGATTGAACTACGGCCACATTCAACCACAAAATATAATTATATTTCTAGTATAGCATTTGGCTGCATGACTTCCTACAGGTAAAGGTAACTGTCAGCTGTCCTAGAATGCTTGATGAGAACAATGAATCTTGAATAATGAAGTGCAATAAAAGCCTACCTGAACCGGCCTACTACCTCGACCCGGACTGACCCTACACGGAGAATATTTACGTTTTCAGTTCTGTTACAGGTTCAAAGAATTTGTATTTATTCCCCTGTTTTATTGAGAAATACATCCTCCTCCTAGAAGCAATAACAAAATAACAAGAAATAAAAACAGACAAAAAGAACCGTATAAATAAACGAAATCAATTATCGTTTATCAAACTTCTAAGTTATATGTACTTATTTCTCCGTTTGAGATCGCCTAATCAAAACTTTCTTCAGAACCTGTTTTCTAGAGCATTTAGTAAGCTTTCGAATGGTAACCATCCGTTTACCAAGATTCTCAACCGTTTTCGAGATATTAAGGAAAGTATACGAAGTTTCCAAAGCTTTTCATCTCTATTAATAAATTATTTTAATTTAACCCTTCCTTAACTCCAAACGTAAGTAAATTTTCAGCATACTAGTTTTGATGAAATTAGAACATGCAGAAAATGTTTCAACTGAATCCCATAATTCGAAGGACCAAAATCAAAGACAAAAAGAACCGTTCGAATAAACAAAATCAATTACTTCAAAGTTTAAGCACTTATTTATCCGATTGACATCGCTTATTCAAAACTTTGTTTAGAACCTTTTTTGTAGACCATTTAGTAAGCTTTCGCTTCCCAAGATTGTCAACGGTTTTCGAGATACTAACGAAAGTATAAAAGGTTACCAAAACTTTTCTTGTCTGTTAATAAAATATTTTATTCTAACCCTTCCTTTACTCCAAACGTAACCAAAATTTCAACATATTAGTGTTGATAAAATTCGAACTTGCAGAAAATGTTTCAACTGAATCCCATAATTCTAAGTACCAAAATCAAAGACAAAAAGAACAGTTCGAATAAGCGAAATCAATTACTTAAAAGTTTTAAGCACTTATTTCTCCGATTGACATCGCTTATTCAAAACTTTCTTTAGAACCTTTCTTGCAGACCATTTAGTAAGCTTTCGAATGGTAACCTTTCGCTTCCCAAGATTTTCAACCGTTTTCGAGATATTAAGAAATTATACGAAGTTCCCAAAATTTTTCATTATTTCTGACAACAGAAAATTGGTCTCATTTTACCTATCCTGTTTTACACACACATACATTTTCCTTACAAGTACAACATAAGAAATTACAAAAATAAAAAGCAATAAAAAACCAAGGGAAAGAGACAAAAATTACAAAAAGAACGACAAAAACCCGTTCATAAGAACAAAAAAGACGTATTTGAATTTTTAAGCACTTATTTCTCCGATTGACATAACCTAATCAAAAATAGTTTTAGAATAATTTTTGTAGAGAATTTAGTAAGCTTTCAAATAGTTTCAATCCACTTACCGCGATTTCCCAACCGTGTTCGAGATATTAATGAAAGTATACGAAGTTTCCAAAACTTTTCATGTCTGTTCATAAAATATTTTATTCTAACCCTTCCTTAACTCCAGACGTAACATAACTTTCAACATATTAGTTTTAATGAAAGTAGAACATGCAGATAATGTTTCAACTGAATCCCGTTATTCTAAGTACCCAAACCAAAAACGGTATTCAAAAACTATTTTTCCAATTTTCTCGACAACGGTTAAAGCTATCGCATTGAAAATGGTTTCATTCGTTTTCCTAGCTCAAGAAGCCTATAAAACGAGTACTTACAAGCTTATGAACTCAAAAACGTAACCGTTACGATTTTTTATGCGCGAATTTCGCCCCAAACGCCATCTTCCAGTGGGCGGATTTTGCTGGTTAACGAACTTGACCTTTCAAATTGGACGACAGATTTTTGTACCAAATTTCATCAAAATCGGACCATTCGTCTTCTACCTAGAGAGCGAACAGACAAATATATATATATATATATATATATATATATATATATATATACATATATATATATATATATATATATATATATATATATATATATATACATATATATATATATATATATATATATATATATATATATATATATATATATATATACAAATTTGAACCACCGTTATTTTCGGTTTCTAGGGGTTCTGAAACGCGAAATTTTCTAGTCGGCACTTCCGGATTGTTTCATTGTATCAACCTTATAAGCGGGGTTCCTCCCTATGGGGGAGGGAGGAACCGCGCTAAAATGGTGTCATTCGTTTTCCTACGTTAAGGAATCTTTCGCACAAATTTCGCTCCAAAAACCATGTTCCAGTAAACGGATTTAACTGGTTAATGAACTTGACCATCAAAATCGAACCATTTTTGAGCCGATGAGGAACTTCTTAATAATTCAAACCCTTCTAAAAGTACTTAAACATTTGAATATAAAAAAAAAACCTTTCTTAGCGAGTGTTTACACTCTAAACGTATTGTCCGTGCAAAATTTCAAATTTTAGTGTCAAGTGGTTTGGGATATTATTACCTCGGAAGGGCCATCACCAGGGCGTAAACTCGATGAGGGACAAAATCACATTTGATTTCTAGAATTCAAGGACTACCATCATAGTGGAAATTAACCTCAATTAAAAATAATACTATGAAATAGATAATGTACGGTAACAGCTGTTCTCTTATCGTCCTAGCAACGCTTGCTGCCTAGGCTAACCAACTCAAACTTTAAACCCCTCTAAAAATTCGAATATCAAAAAATCCTTTCTTAGTGAGTGTCTACGTCCTATAGGGAGAGTCCATGCAAAATTTCAAATTTTTCTGTCGAGTGGTTTGGGCTGGGCGATGATAGGTCAGTTAGTCAGTGAGTTAGTGAGTGAGTGGTATTTGACAAATATATAGTAGATTCTAACGGATCGCTGTCTGTGCATGGAAGATATATGGGGATAAATACTATTGGGGCCTTTATCAACACAATGGTACCCAAAACAATGATTTTGTCTGTTTGTCTCTATACACACTAGGGTTTAACAATCCCTAAGGGGTCACCTTAGTGGCTCTGTCAGGTTTAACAATTCTAGCAGCCTGTATGCTCGATCCCCATGGATATACGCCTAATATCATTGTTAGAGAAGGATTACATTAAAGTAGATTTTAGCATAAATATGCTTTAGCGATGACTAAACTGGAAAAAACCATTACGAAAAAGTGACCGCTGGCGGCCGCGCATGCGCGGTGGCCATGTACGAAAAAGAAGACTGTATGTTATAAAGTTCATTACATAGGTTTGTCGGGTGGACCTAAAGTATATTTATGTTCCTGAATTTGAGCAGAAGGTTCTAAACGATTTTTTTAAATACCCATACGACGGTGTTTTTAATCCAAAATAAACCAAACTATATATCCAAAAATGCTGCCCTAAGTCACTATCCGCGAAGGCCAAGTTGCTGGCACAGCTAGTCTTAATACTTATAATACACAGCAAACGGTATAAACCGCAGAGAATTACTTTTTTTTTCTCTAAACATTTAGGTCGCCAGGCATAATTTGTGCCCAGATCCATCGGGTAGCTCACCTAGCATAATAGTACAGCATGGCAAGATCACACATATAATCGAACCAATGATTCAGACAGACAACCTAGAGTCATATTCATCAGAATCAAGGCATTGTTATTACCTAACCATCCCTAACCAATGATTCAGACAGACAACCTAGAGTCATATTCATCAGAATCAAGGCATTGTTATTACCTAACCATCCCTAACCAATGATTCAGACAGACAACCTAGAGTCATATTCATCAGAATCAAGGCATTGTTATTACCTAACCATCCCTAACCAATGATTCAGACAGACAACCTAGAGTCATATTCATCAGAATCAAGGCATTGTTATTACCTAACCATCCCTAACCAATGATTCAGACAGACAACCTAGAGTCATATTCATCAGAATCAAGGCATTGTTATTACCTAACCATCCCTAACCAATGATTCAGACAGACAACCTAGAGTCATATTCATCAGAATCAAGGCATTGTTATTACCTAACCATCCCTAACCAATGATTCAGACAGACAACCTAGAGTCATATTCATCAGAATCAAGGCATTGTTATTACCTAACCATCCCTAACCAATGATTCAGACAGACAACCTAGAGTCATATTCATCAGAATCAAGGCATTGTTATTACCTAACCATCCCTAACCAATGATTTAGACAGACAACCTAGAGTCATATTCATCAGAATCAAGGCATTGTTATTACCTAACCATCCCTAACCAATGATTTAGACAGACAACCTAGAGTCATATTCATCAGAATCAAGGCATTGTTATTACCTAACCATCCCTAACCAATGATTCAGACAGACAACCTAGAGTCATATTCATCAGAATCAAGGCATTGTTATTACCTAATTTGAACTTAGGCTAAAGGAAGGCACACCTAGAAGGATTTAAATTTCTTAAATAGCTGTAAACAGGATGGTATAACCAGAGGCGGCTAAAGGGGTGTGCTTGGGGGGCTTACCCCCCCCCCCCCCCCCGAAATTGAAAATTCACAATATTTTTCGATTAAGTTAGAAAAAAAAATGTTTAGGCAAATTAATAGTAATAAGTTCTAATTAATATATCTTCTTAGTTTACTCCCTTAATGATTTCCAGGTGCCTGGTAATAAAAATGTGATTCTTCGCTCCAAGGCACGGCCCATATTAATTTAGCCCCCCCCAGAAATGTTTGTCAAGAGCCGCCTATGGGTACAACATATATACTAGTATTGGTACCTACTCTGATGATCCAGGGCGCATCTGTTTTGGGTTGAATGTTGAGAGAGGTAAACCTAATGTTAGCACAAATAACTAAGGTAACAATAATTAAGGTTTGCGTAAATTGAAAAATGTCCTAAAATTTTTTTTTTTTAATAAAAAAAAATCGAAAAAATCACGGTTTTTGTCTTCTTCTTTCTCCCATAACGTCGATAGAATTCATGGTAGACTACTTCCCAACAGTCCAGTCAACGAACAGTTATAGATGGAAATTTTTGGAACACAATTTTTGACTTCGTAACTTTGTTTGGCCTAGATAGGAGGTGAACATATCAAAAGTCCTCGCCCCTAGCCTTTAAGCCGGGGGGAGGGGGGGTTTAGAAGGTCCCATTTTTCGCGTTTTCACTTATATCTCGGAAAACCTGCGTCCTAGCGACATAACCATTCTATAACAAATGAAAGCTGATTAAATTTCCTACAAGTTCTATTCTATAACGTTTTTCGAGATATCTTTATTTTTCGAAATATCCGCTCTTGAAAGTCTGTCATTTTGGGGAAAAACACTTTTGCAGCATATTTTTTCCCCGTTTTGACCGGATAACTCTTCAACGATGTACCAAAATAATAAATAACGGTTACACGATTGTAGAGTATTGCATTACCTTCAATAATATATATTACTTTGCTTTTTTTATGTATTTTCCTTCAAACGTAAAAATAAGTTCAGTTGTTCATCGTGAAATCTGAAATGCAGCGACTAACAGCCCAGGAAACTAAGAGTTATAGGTGGAAATGTTTGGAACACAATTTTTAACTTCATAACTTTGTTTCGGCTAGCTAGGTGGTCAACATATCAAAAGTCCTCACCCGTTGCCTTTGAGCCGGGGTAGGGGGGGGGGTTTAGAAGGTCCCATTTTTCGGATTTTCACTTATATCTCGGAAACCCTGCGTCCTAGCGACATGACCATTCTATAACAAATGAAAGCTTATTAAATTTGCTACAAGTTTTATTCAATGAAGTTTTTCGAGATATCTTTAGTTTTCAAAATATCCGCTCTTGAAAGTCTGTCATTTTGGGAAAAAACACACTTTTTTCTATTCTCGACCGGATATCTCTTCAACCATGCACCCAAAAAATAAATGTCGGTTATAGGGTTGTTGAGCATTCCATTCGCTTCAATAATATATATTACAATACTATTTTATGTATTTTCTTGCTACATGAACATTTAACATTTCTGAATAATGAAAAATTATATAAAATGTTATTACTAATCTTTTAACGGTTAGGGAAGGCATTGATTTTTGTTGGTACTTTTTGAAAACATTACTAACTATTGTGTTTATCTTCTGACTACTACCTCTTCATGAGATCGTCTACACAAAAATTATTTATTACTCTAAGATTTTATATATAACCAAAATGTGTCATGAATACATATTTTATGTCGGTGCAGAAGGAAGAATCTTTGAAGAGGTAGCAAAATTTAAGAAAATTTGTTTTTTAAGAAGCAGTGGGAAAAATTAAAAGAAATGTTTAATGATTATTATTTTAATGAGGGGAAATAACATTTATTTGAATAATAGCGACAAGTATAAAGGACTACTTTTAAATATCCCTGATATTAAACAATTTTAAAAAATCTGTATACATGTATTTTTTTATAAGAAATAATATAACTGATAAAATTGGTGCTAATGGCCCTAGTAGTCGATGCACCCAAAAAAAAAAAAAAAAAAAAAAAAAAAAAAAAAAAAAAAAAAAAAACTGATAAGGAGTATTCTGTCAATGAAAACAAGTGCAATTTTTTTAAAAAGTGTAGAACCCATTGAAAAACTTTAAAAATAATTTTAACGACTCCTGTCACAAAATACAAATTGGAAAAAAAATATTTATATATTTTTAATAAATTGCTTACCGTACTGTGCGAATCTGACAGCCGTGTCGAAACAGACAGACCGTCTCCTGATAGGGCCACTCCTGAGGTATAGATAGTTCTCGATATCCCAAGGATCCAGGTAGTTCCTCTGGCTGGACATGCTCATAGGTCGCTGGTTACCGGCAGACTGAAGACCGAAGAGGTGAAGGGGTGTTGAGGAGGGGCGGGCTGAGAGGAAGGGATCTTAGCGCGAGGGGCACTCTTATGATGGGCTGATTACATCTCTTATCTCATGGGTGTATATAGGAAATAATTTCGGGAGGGGCAGGGAAAATTTAGGGGGGGGGCTGAGACCATTTCCGGGGCATGGAATATGAAAAATTTAGAATTTAAAATAGTTTTAGGCAACTAAAACGCTATTTCACCAAAAATAAACTATTTTTTCTTAACTAAACGATCTTATTTAATTTATTTTTAAGGTTTTTATGACACATTTTTACCATCAAATGAAAATTTCGGGGGGGGGGGGGGCTGCAGCCCCCTCTTATATACGCCCATGTCTTATCTACAATTATATCAGCTGTTACGGCTGATAATGATAAGATTGATAATACAGGTATAGGACTAAGAAACTGCATGCGATTTTTTGATTGTTTTCCATGGATTTTTCCATACTGAGACCGAAAAAAATACTGATAGTCCAGGACACATCTGTTTTGAGTTATATGTTAATTTCTTTATTTTATTTTAGAACTAAGGCGATTTAACAGCTTTAACATAAGAAACACGATACGTTAATACAAATATACTTAGTGGACATGTTCCTTGCCATTTGTAGAAGTTGACTTCGCATTTTCGGAATTTTCTCATACAGTAGTATTTATATTTATTTTATGCGTGTGGGGAACAATAATAGTAAATAAAAAAAATAAAAATTAAAAATAAATTAAAGACAAAATATAAATAAAAAATAATGTTAAATTAATATAATAATTACATAAATAGGGTTTAGATTAAGTCACAAATGTTTACTCTTTTAAGGTATTCCAATAGCTGCACAATGAAGTGACTGTCATCTGTAAGTAGTTCGTTCTTGTTTTGTGGAAGGATATCATTTTGTCTCAGTCTACAGTCTGTGAGGATGTGCTTAATTGTGAGAGTTATATTACAATACCTACATATTGGTCTGTCCTGTCTAGTCATTAAGTATGCGTGAGTCAGTCGATCGGAAATAATAAAGCTGCGACTATTTGGATAATACGTCAAGTTCCAATTAAAACGACCAGACTACCAGAAGTCATAAGTAACGCATGTCAATTATTTCATGACTCACAGTAAAACCAGTTGGACTTTTCCATTAAATATACTTCTGAGGAAAAAAGTTAAAAATCCTTGAAATGAATGGAGTAATAAAAGGGAAATTCGGTTCTTACAACTCAAATACGTAACTATTCTTTACGATCTCTAGGACTCGGCCACAGCAGACGACGAGCCTTTGTGCTAACAAATCTTCAGTTATTTTTAGCATTGGCACTAACCTGCTAATTTTGACAGCGGTTAGGTGCTAAAAAGACAGATTTTCTAATTTGCAACCCATCAATTTCTATTTTGCAACGCTTACATGGACATGCCGACATCTTAAGACCAGTCTCTCGTATTAGGCGATTTTAGCGGGGTTCATCTCTCCATCCACAGGGGGGAACCGAGCTTATAACGTCGATGAGATTACGCAATTCAGAGGAGCCGACTACAAAATTTTAAGTATTAAAATGCGTAGATCACGAACATAACAGTGATTCAAATTTTACACAGGCATTATACAAATATTTAGAAAGTTACATAATTCTACATTGAAGCGTTTCTGAGATAT
This sequence comes from Gonocerus acuteangulatus, assembly GCA_946811695.1. Classification (NCBI taxonomy): domain Eukaryota; kingdom Metazoa; phylum Arthropoda; class Insecta; order Hemiptera; family Coreidae; genus Gonocerus; species Gonocerus acuteangulatus. Next base: position 60,091,443 of record OX328129.1, on the reverse strand, counting down.
AGGCGATGGAAAATCGGAATCTATAAGATTCACTCATCAAAATTATTAGACACTTCCCGAGAAGCTAGGCACTTGACATTTTGCAGGATGATAGACATTAGGGTGTTATTAAAGGTAAAAATTGAGAAATCCTGAGTGAAGTTGTGTTTGACTCCGCTCCTGGGGGGGGGGTGCCCATTTTGTACTTGTTGTTCCTTCGGAAACCCATCATGTGGGGTATCAAATGAATCGTCTCGATAAGGAGAACCTAAAACTAAAGGATCATATCCGATAATACAAAAAACTTGAGTTGGTGTCATTCTCCAGGGCTTTTCATATACAGTCGGAATTTTATGAATGTAGTTGCAGTCACAGAAGCTTGGTAAAATGTTTTCGTAGTCAACATTACTCTATAAATGTTGATAACTGATTACTATCAAAACTTCAAACACTGTTTTCTTCAAATGAGATGCTCATCAAAAATAAAATAAAATATGCCTGAACTTTTTTAGGCTTTCCAATTATTATTTTCCACTTATCATGGCTTTCCAGCCATGATATTATTAAGAAAATATACAAAAAGTCTGAATTGTGAAACATGTAAACACCAACCCTAATGGGACCTCGAAGGAAATCGAGATTTTAGATGCCATTACTCATCACTTCTTAAAGAAAACTCTATTACAAACATGTTTCTCACTTATTCAACTTATAAAATATTTATTTTACATTCATGGAAATTTTGCTCAAAAAATGAAAGACCTTATCACAACTGGCTTTTGCTTATAAATCAAAATGACTTGAGCTGAGGGTTTAGGTCAATAAAAAATCATTTTATCCACAGTGTTTTTTTTAGCGCGGTTCCTCTCTCCCCCATAGGGAGGAACCCCGCTTATAAGGTTGATACAATGAAACAATCCGGAAGTGCCGACTAGAAAATTTTGCGTTTCAGAACCCCTAGAAACCGAAAATAACGGTGGTTCAAATTTGTATATATATATATATGTATATATTTATATATATATATATATATATATATATATATATATATATATATATTTGTCTGTTCGCTCTCTAAATAGAAGACGAATGGTCCGATTTGGATGAAATTTGGTACAAAAATCTGTCGTCCAATTTGAAAGGTCAAGTTCGTTAACCAGCAAAATCCGCCCACTGGAAGATGGCGTTTGGGGCGAAATTCGCGCAGAAAAAATCGTAACGCTTACGTTTTTGAGTTCATAAGCTTGTAAGTACTCGTTTTATAGGCTTCTTGGGCTAGAAAAACGAATGAAACCATTTTCAAGGCGATAGCTTTAACCGTTGTCGAGAAAATTGGAAAAATAGTTTTTGAATACCGTTTTTGGTTTGGGTACTTAGAATAACGGGATTCAGTTGAAACATTATCTGCATGTTCTACTTTCATTAAAACTAATATGTTGAAAGTTATGTTACGTTTGGAGTTAAGGAAGGGTTAGAATAAAATATTTTATGAACAGACATGAAATGTTTTGGAAACTTCGTATACTTTCATTAATATCTCGAACACGGTTGGGAAATCGTGGTAAGTGGATTTAAACTATTTGAAAGCTTACTAAATTTTCTACAAAAATGACTCTAAAACTATTTTTGATTAGGTTATGTCAATCGGAGAAATAAGTGCTTAAAACTTCAAATACGTCTGTTTTGTTCTTATGAACGGGTTTTTGTCGTTCTTTTTGTAATTTTTGTCTCTTTCCCTTGGTTTTTTATTGCTTTTTATTTTTGTAATTTCTTATGTTGTATTTGTAAGGAAAATGTATGTGTGTGTAAAACAGGATAGGTAAAATGAGACCAATTTTCTGTTGTCAGAAATAATAAAAAGTTTTGGGAACTTCGTATAATTTCTTAATATCTCGAAAACGGTTGAAAATCTTGGGAAGCGAAAGGTTACCATTCGAAAGCTTACTAAATGGTCTACAAGAAAGGTTCTAAAGAAAGTTTTGAATAAGCGATGTCAATCGGAGAAATACGTGCTTAAAACTTTTAAGTAATTGATTTCGCTCATTCGAACTGTTCTTTTTGTCTTTGATTTTGGTACTTAGAATAACGGGATTCAGTTGAAACATTATCTGCATGTTCTACTTTCATTAAAACTAATATGTTGAAAGTTATGTTACGTTTGGAGTTAAGGAAGGGTTAGAATAAAATATTTTATGAACAGACATGAAAAGTTTTGGAAATGTCGTATACTTTCATTAATATCTCGAACACGGTTGGGAAATCGTGGTAAGTGGATTGAAACTATTTGAAAGCTTACTAAATTCTCTACAAAAATGATTCTAAAACTATTTTTGATTAGGTTATGTCAATCGGAGAAATAAGTGCTTAAAACTTCAAATACGTCTGTTTTGTTCTTATGAACGGGTTTTTGTCGTTCTTTTTGTAATTTTTGTCTCTTTCCCTTGGTTTTTTATTGCTTTTTATTTTTGTAATTTCTTATGTTGTATTTGTAAGGAAAATGTATATGTGTGTAAAACAGGATAGGTAAAATGAGACCAATTTTCTGTTGTCAGAAATAATAAAAAGTTTTGGGAACTTCGTATAATTTCTTAATATCTCGAAAACGGTTGAAAATCTTGGGAAGCGAAAGGTTACCATTCGAAAGCTTACTAAATGGTCTACAAGAAAGGTTCTAAAGAAAGTATTGAATAAGCGATGTCAATCGGAGAAATAAGTGCTTAAAACTTTTAAGTAATTGATTTTGTTTATTCGAACTTTTTTTTTGTCTTTGATTTTGGTACTTCGAATTATGGGATTCAGTTGAAACATTTTCTGCATGTTCTAATTTCATCAAAACTAGTATGCTGAAAATTTACTTACGTTTGGAGTTAAGGAAGGGTTAAATTAAAATAATTTATTATAATAATTTATACGGTTCTTTTTGTCTGTTTTTATTTCTTGTTATTTTGTTATTGCTTCTAGGAGGAGGATGTATTTCTCAATAAAACAGGGGAATAAATACAAATTCTTTGAACCTGTAACAGAACTGAAAACGTAAATATTCTCCGTGTAGGGTCAGTCCGGGTCGAGGTAGTAGGCCGGTTCAGGTAGGCTTTTATTGCACTTCATTATTCAAGATTCATTGTTCTCATCAAGCATTCTAGGACAGCTGACAGTTACCTTTACCTGTAGGAAGTCATGCAGCCAAATGCTATACTAGAAATATAATTATATTTTGTGGTTGAATGTGGCCGTAGTTCAATCAAAAATAACACTACTTTCTCATTTTCATGTACAATTTTATTTTGTTTAATTGCATTTAAAAGTAAAATGGATATGTTAGCACTGCAAGTTAAGTAAATTAGAAATATATTCGTAGAAGAGTCTTCGTAGACCGAAACTTGGGACGGCAGAAAGAGTAATTTCTGCTTAGGATAGTTTCATCCCTAGCCGAAAATCTTGTTGTTTTTTTTTCATATTTGTTTACATTAGGAATGATCCAAACAAAGTAATAACTGTTTCTATTCTAAGTCTACAAAATAACACTAGGGATATGAATGGAACCGCGCTAAGATGACGCAGTTCCTGCGAGTCGGACTTTTTTTTATTTAGCACCAAATCCAATATCTGTAACTCCATTGTCAATAACAAAATAAAAAACTAACATTGAGGTAATTTTTGTATATTTGCAATTTCAACTTCAGTTTAAGCCTCTCATTGCTGGCAAATGAAGGGACACGCAGCACCCGGTACGCTCGATGCTTATCCGTCTAGCTTCCTCCATACGCTCGCCAATCTCTCCTCAACTCAATCTCACTACCGTTTGACTCTCGTCTCTCTCAGAATTCTCTTGTTATATTTTTTGAATTATTAATTTATAATGTCCTTTATGTTGGTAATTTTATAATAAACTAAAAGAAATTTTCTATCATGGAAATGAATCTGAAGAAGAACCCCTAAAATCTTCGTCTGTGCTCTCCTGGAGCATTAGCCTACATCTCTTCGTCAGACCAAAAACAAAGTGCATCGTCACTCATATCTAAGGAGACTATTTATACCGACCATACTAAACAAGATCCAAATTGTGACTGAAAAATATAAACAGCAACAATATGGCTGGCGAGACAAATCTGAGTACGACCCAACTTCAACCTCCAACAATTACCCATTACAATGCCAATTGTAGGACTTTACATTCTTTTTTATAGATATTAATTTACTGTCAAAAAGCTTAATTTCAATTAATATACGAAGAAGATTTGATGAAATCAAAAATTGTATATTTGAAGTACCGGGCTATTCGTAAACAATAAAATTAACACGACTAGTAATTAAAAGGTAATTGAGATATAAAGCCTCTGGTACTTTAACCTTTAGAGAAAAATTATTAGTCATTACAGATTCTAAAAATGCTCAGAAAATTTTATGGAATGCATTATTTCATTACGTCGCCATTAGATTCCTCAGGGATAAGACATTATTCTCTGACCAAGCTGAAAACGCTCTATATTCTAGCTAAGTTCGACTGATTTTATATGAGTTAATAGCACTAGGCTGGAGAAGCCAAGAGTTAACTCCTGTGGGGCATCAGTGACACTGTGAGTGAAACACAAGTTATCTCGTGTCAAGCGTCTGGCGCCCTGCTAGTCAAACATGAGTCAACTTGTTCAGAGCGACGAAAGGGTTAACCTTGTTTATATACCTCACTAAGAAAAGGAAAACTAAATCAGCCAACAAATTAAGCTGTATGAACAAAATACTATTCTTTTATTTTATGTTTTTTACAATTTTGTTAACTGTATGACATTTAAATCTCATCGCTTTTGTTAACTTCAAGATAAAAATTTGGAAGAATGGATTAAAAAAATATACACAAAAAAACAACAAAATGCATCATTATTTTCACATATTATATGTATTTCATTTGAATTAATAAGTAATATGTTTTGATTTATCACAAAAGTCTGTAATGTAGATATGTTTAAAAACAATACTTCAAGCAAAGAAAAACAAATCACAATAATTTCATATAGTTTTAGTTATCTTTGGCAATAAGCCATTTTTGATAATTAAGTTTTCATTACGAAATATTTACTGAAAGACTAAAAATTAATGTAAACCTATAAATACTTACAATTTAATCACTAAACCATATAATGTATTAACAATAAAGTAGAAAGAGTAAGAAAAAAAAAAAGGAAAACATAAATATACGTATACTTATAAATATATGCACATATTGTCATTATATACGGTCAATAATTGTAAAGTAAACTATATTTATCCTTAAGAACTACTAAAATATACTTAAAGCACATAAAATATCATTACAACTAATATGGCAAGGGTAACATCAACAGTCGAAGAGGCCAACCATAAATAACCAAAACAACAATTGTAACAAAGCTCTATGAAACAATAACATTATTTAATTTATGACCCAAATGTACAATACATCTATTTCTTATGTATGTATTTTAATTTGGTTATATTTGTAAGAATATGAAGATCATTTCATTCAATTATGAATATTTTTGTGCAAAAAATGTTTCCATACCAAACATTGTAACTCTTCTATACTCTTCAAGAAAATAAAGACTTGTACAATAAATAGAAAATTCCAATAATTTATGAAAGCAGAAATTTTCTTTTTTTAAATATTGTGCTGGGTTGTTCAAAGTCTATGTTTGCACAGCTCCAGTCTCCAATGGGGGTAGTATTATTTTAATAAATTTTCTTCAGTATTTATTTCAATAAATTTTCTTCTGTAAGTTCTATCGGATGAAATCTGTTGGAATACAGAAGAAAATATATCAAAATACAACTACCACCACTGGTGACAGAAGCTCCACTGGGGAAAGATAACAGTTTTTGCTTATTAATGCTTTTAGAGTATAAGATATATTTCAAATAAAGTAGATTATGTATATACAAATTTATATTGATGGGCGGAGTTAAATGTTTTTATAAATTTCCAGAAAATTTTAAAACTTTTAATAATTTGGTTTGAAACAATTATGGGTAAGTATGACTTGGACTCTATTTGTTCAAATAATGTTGTTTGAATAAAATTTTTAAACTCATTAAAAAGAAAGGCTTATCTAATTTTTAAAGGCACTTGGGCTCCAGTTTTATATAACTATTTTAAGAAAGTACTATTATTTAATGGAATAAACATAACAAAAAGAAGAACGAATGTTAATTTTAGATATACTCATATTTTATTTGGAATTACTTGAAATTAACAACCACTTAAAAAGAAGAAATATTCGTATGAGAGATATTTGAGATACTAATTAATTATTACAAAACTAAATCAAATAAAAAGGTCAGCTAAGTAGTAGAATTATCTCCTTTTGGTAATGTTTTAACAATGTTATTTGAATCCCTCAGATATGAAAAATGAGAGCTTGCAACTGACGAACAGTAAAAATAAGCAAATAAAACAATGGAGCAATCTAATTAATTTGCATATTTTAATAAGTTTTCTACCTTCAATTAGCCAAAATTAATTTCAGATCCTTGATTACTAGGCTCTTCACTTAACTGGTATGGCCAGTTGGGGAAGATTATTTATTTATTCCAGACTGCTGTGGCACAATTGCGTCTATTTTTATTATTTGTGGGCTAATTTTATTGTAAATTCTTAAAACAAAACCAGCTCAATTTACTATCAAGCCATTTAGAAAAGTTAAGTACTTTAACATACTCACTGCCACGGTATTTTCAGGATTCCAAAGATGAGCCTGAGTCGGTACAAGAATTGGCTTCCTCGAAAATAGTGGAGTTAACTATGAGTTTTCTCATAGTTTGGAGTAAAGCATAGCTCATGAATGCTGGTCCCTAGGCAATAGCACAAACTATAAAATATCTCGTTGTTGGCAGACAATATGTTGAAGTACTTGAATATCTAAGTTGGTACAATTTACTTCGACCAAATGAGGAACCTATAAAATGAGTACCTGCATGCATAAGAACTCAAAAATGTAGGCGTTCCGATTTGTTTTACGCGAATTTTGTTCCAAAAATCATGTTCCGGTGAACGAATTCTGCTGATTAACGAACTTGACCTTCCAAATTAGACAAAAGATTTTTGTGCAAAAGTTCATCAAAATCGGACCATTTTTGAGCCGGCAGGAGAGCGAACGGACAAATATGTATACATATTTAAATTTGAACCACCGTTATATTCATGATCTATGCTATTTGAAACATGAAATTTTCGTGTCGGCAGTTCCGGGTTGCGTCATGAGGCCTCATAAACGGGTTTCCTCCCTATGGAGGGAGGGAGGAATCACGCTAAAATCAAACAAACTTTAATAAAAAAACATTCCAAATCGTATATTAAATTTATCGGAATTCAAATTTAATCTTGACAGAAAAAGAAAAGCATGTTATTCGTTTATATGTAGCACAGAATAATATTTATTATGAACAAGGCACACTACAAAATATGTTTTTTTTTCTAATATTAACACAATCACATTTATATAGGCACTACTGAAAAGACCAACCCTGCATAACCCAATCTATATGAGCAAGAACAAATATTTACGACTTCTTTTGTTGATTTTATCAATGCATAAGTTTTAAGTTGAAGCAATATAATTGTACTTTATTGTCTTATGAGGAAAATATATCCTATTTAATGTCATGGAATTGGCTTGCTTTTATATTTATTTGTGTATTCATATGTAACAAACAATATAAAATTTTATACATTAATTAAAAATATAGATAACATTTAAAAGCACTAATTTATAAGGCCAACTGTGACATGTCAGTATACCGTGGAGACATTATTTTTTACTAACCTCCACCCTATTAAAGGAATGATGTCTTACAGAAGAAGATGCTTCTGAAGCCCTCGTGCATCCTGATTACACAACATAAAACAAAATTATTGTCATACTTTCAGGTGGAGATCATCGTCACTGGCATCAATTGGAGTACCTCGAGTGAGTTCATCTGACATAAGCACGTCACTCTCGAGCCAATCGTGTTGATTTTGAGTCCAGTTTGTGGAGTCAAAGTATATCTTCCTATGATCAGGTAAGTAAGAAGAAGGAAGGTCCATATTGATGTAAACAACTTACCAAGACTATATAGTTTGGTTTCAGAAAGTAGACTCAGTACTACCTCGATAGTTGCTTGAGAATGATGTTCTTGAATCGTAAGCGCTAGCCCACAGTATTTCAACCGATGCCAGCGATGATGATCTCCACAAATTATAACAATGGTATGCAGTGTGGCTTATTTACTGGTACCTAATCCTCTAGATGATTTACCATAAAACAGAACAAACAAGACTAACATTAACATTGCACAGTGGGAATAGAAAGGAAGATGACAACTGTTCATATAAAAAACAAATTTACAAAACTAAAGAACAATAAATTTCAAAATAATTTTAAAATTACTTAAAATTTAAACTGAAGTAGATTCAATTGCTAAGTTACAAAAGCTCTTCCTTGTACTTATAAGATTTATGTAAGTCTGAAAAAAGTCGCTTTCTGCAGGGCTCAGAGAAATAATGCTAATATGTAAGCATTACGACTTCATAATGCTTTAGAATATTACTCTGCTAAATACTCAACATCAACTACAGCTGCTCAAAAAATGATGAATATCACATAAGGGAAGGAAGACATGAAAGGAAATGCTTATCCCAAAGAAAATATTCTAATTCAACAACGTTCAGACCCAGTGCATACATATGTTTTTTTTATAGTGCCTAAAGACAATGAGGATGTATGGGTGATGAGCATACTATCGACTCAATGGTTATTCGATAAAGACATTAGAAACCACTAACAATTTTGTTATGACTAAAAAGTTGGCCCTCAAGTGAACAATGTTTAAGAACACTGAAATGTGAATTCAATCAACCATAGCCAATGGCCATAGCCATGTTGAATGGACCGGTTCTCATTGATCACTAAAGTTAAGCAACGTCGAGCGTGGTCAGAATCTGAATGGGTGACCGATCATCTGCTGTTGGCATTGTAAAAGAGTGGCAACCTGTAGATAGCCCGGCGTTCATAGCCCAATTGTTGATACGTCATTAAATAAAAATAAATAAAATAACTATCAACCATAGTTGGTTTGTAAAAGGATGCCATTGAAACATCTCCCACACCGAGTTTAATATGGCGCACCACACTCCCTGCCCCTTAAAAGGAAGGCATACAGTGGTGCCAGTTGGGGAACATTGGCTTGCTGTCCATCACCACCAAGAGGCAGCCATTAAATTGAGAACAGTCTAAAAAATAAAAAAAATAACTCTTAAAAACAAAGCACAATCAAGTATTTTTTTGTTGATCATCGAGAACATCTGGAGTTTCTACGGGTCGACAAAATAATTTAGCCAAATAAGAATTGTATATATGCACTAGGCTTTAGGCATATGTAATACTAAAATAATTACAATTCTTTTCTCAGCATAAAACAAGTATCACTGAAGAAAGTTAATATTAAATTGCCTTAGAGAAGTAACAAACAAAATACGATCAAAAAGATTTCTCACAGTAAAGTATTTTACATAAAATTACAGTAAATTAATAGTCTCACAATTATTTCGAAAATATTTTGATTTTTTTAACCAGACTTCTGCATAAATGATTTGCTTCTTTAGTGTATTTATTTAGATTGGTAGCCTCTACCTTTTGAAGAAATCGATATTAAGAATTAAAAAAACAAAAGGAAAGTATATATTGATCAAATGTTAAGAAAAAATGTAATACAAAGGAGAAAGAAAACGAAGAAACTAATAATAGTTTTAATAATTGAAGAAATAAATTGATAAACAAATAGGAGTTGGTGGATTATAATTAATTAAAAGAACAAAGTAATTTTCAGTCAGTACAGCAAAGACCTAATTATTGCAAACAAATTCTGACTAATTTTTCACAGCAAAGTATAACCACTACAAGGTTTCAAAGGCAAATTGCACCAATTCTAGCTATCATTTTACAGTAATTCAAATTTTTGTAAATGCGTTTTTACATTAAATAATTTCTTTATCAGAATATTCCATCCCCAGTTATGATAAGGCCTCACGTACAATACGAGTGATGAGCGGTAAGCGTCAGAGCAGTGCAGCTCACATTAATGTTAAACTGGAGTGCAGTAGGAACGAGGGAGGACTGGTCGCAATAGACATGAGTGGCAGGGAGGTGTCGCTTGCAGGTTCCAGCCTGTCGCTCATCGCTCAGCCCAGACAATAAATTTTGCTTACCGCTCTCAGTTATCTTCAAGCTTTCGACTAGTGAACATGGCAGAAAAGAGTAAATTGGATGATAGTGAATGTGAGCTTTTAACTTCAGAAGTGCAAAGTATGGAATAACAAACAAAGTGATTTTAAAAATACTACCTTAACCAAGAAACTATGGGAAGAGGTTGGAGATGCATTAAACTTGCAAGGTAAGATATTTTTATTAACTAAACATTTAAAATATTAATTTGTTTTAATTAATATTTTAATTTAAAAAAATATATTGGAGTAAGCGATAACAGAGACTACAGGAAATTACCACCCAGCCGCTCTGTATCATAGCTGGTACCGTTCAGTCGCTCGTATCGTACCCGAGGCCTAATACTATACTGAGAAGACAATGTTCTCTGTATCAAAGACTACGACTCAAAGCATAACCACGGCTTTTTCATCAATAAACATTTTAAAAATATAACAACGTAGCTTACAAAAAATATTATGTTCTGTCATTGGTGAAAGGAAAAAATAATACTCCTCACGAACGACAATCTCAGCAAAGTCTCCGAGGTCACAAAACCAAGACCTCAGACAATTAATAAACAAATATTTTTATAACTGAGCTAACAATCAAATGGAATGGTCATTCACTTTATATTATAACTAAAAGTTGTATTGTTTCCGCCCCAACAGACATGTTCAATCTACGTTCGTTTCTTCCAAAAATATTAAATAAACTACAGATATTAGTACTAGAACAATTATATACATTCAAGTCTTACGAACCACTATCCATTGCAATTCATTGATAACAAATATTAAAATATACAGGCAAAAGCGAGTATTAAGACACAAAATATTGTTATATTCTCATTCCAAAATATGTATATCATATAAAATTTATAACTATATATTCACAAGACTTTAAAACATAATACAATACTTTATGATTTAACAAATAGTTATGAGTATCTAAAGGACTTATACTTAAAAAAAAATAACAATCTTACAAATTCTATTGTCCAAGAATGTTTAGAGGAAATACCTTTCTTAATACTGAGTGTAATAGACAGCAGAAGCATGTAAACTTGATGGAAGCAGGATCATTATTTAAAAGTGTTCCTGAAAATTCAAAATAAAATTACTTAATTTCAGGTTTATCAAGGATTATTATAAACGCAATAAAAAAGTCTATTGGGGCACACTATTTAATTCTAACAGCTGTTACGGACAATAATTTGATTCTTGAGTAAGTCTCCTTTCCAGATGGGCCAATTTTACTAGTTGACGAACTACTTTATCTGTTATTATTGGAATACTATATACTAAGTTCCAGGGTAAAAATAAAATAAAGTGTGCCTACTACCACACCACCAGAGATGGGCATAATTTTATTTATAAATAAAAATACGAATTTATTCGTACTTCATATATTTGTGAATACGAATATAAATAAATTCGTACTTCATATATTTGTGAATACGAATATAAATAAATTTGTATTCATAAGTGTGAATACGAATTTATTTTTATTCACATATATTAAATATAAAAATAAAATTTTATTTGCAATTTTTTCTGCGAATAAAAATAAATTCACAGAAAAAATTGTAAATAATCACAAAAAATGTGAATATTTACAAAAAATCAAGTGATTCCCAAAAAAAATCACATTAAAATATACGAATAAAAATTTATTCACACTATAATTGTGTGAATAAAAATGAATAAAAATTTATTCACAATAAAATTCGCAAATGAATTATGAATTTATTCGTATTAAGATGATATTACGAAAGTTATTGAAGTTTTTTTTTTCCCTTCTTTTTTTTTCCCCCTTTTTTTTTTTTATGTTGGTACAGATGACAAACTGTGTCCCTTCAGCATGGCTGGTGGTCCCGCGGCGGTGGTAAACAACAAATCTAGGCACTAAGAACCTAGAAGGGACACAGTTTGTCATCTGTACCAACATAAAAAAAAAAGGGGGGGAAAAAAAAAAGAAGGGAAAAAAAAACCTTTAATAACTTTCGTAATATCATCTTAATACGAATAAATTCATAATTTATTTGCGAATTTTATTGTGAATACATTTTTATTCACGAATTATAATGTGAATAAATTTTTATTCGTATATTTTAATGTGATTTTTTTTGTAATAACTTGATTTTTTGTAAATATTCACATTTTTTGTGATTATTTACAATTTTTTCTGTGAATTTATTTTTATTCGCAGAAAAATTTCCGAATATAATTTTATTTTTATTTTTATATTTAATATATGTGAATAAAAATAAATTCGTATTCACACTTATGAATACGAATTTATTTATATTCGTATTCACAAATATATGAAGTACGAATTTATTTATATTCATATTCACAAATATATGAAGTACGAATAAATTTGTATTTTTATTTATAAATAAAATTATGCCCATCTCTGCACAACATTTTGTGTGAACAGAGGGGTTTGAATTATTAGTTGGTTTTAAAGAGAGCAGGCAAGCCTAGGTAGCATGCATTGCTAGGACGATAACAGGTCAGCTGTTACCGTACTGTATCTATTTCATAATATTATTTTTATTTGCGGTTCACTTCAACTATGATGGCAGACTTTGCACAGCCTCCCCACCCATCAGCATCCCCACTCAGAACACTTCTGACACAGTCAAGAAACATTATACTTTGATTACTTATCAATTGATTAATAACATATAGTACGATGGGAACCGTGAGATAATAAACTGCACAAAATTATATAGTAGCCTTAATTTTGATGATACATTACGTAACACAATAAAATAACTACTTATCTGCCATGACGAAGCAAGGGTATTCAGCTATTCTTAGATAAATTCTATAGTCAAATACCTTGAATCAAGTCTTCTCCTTATCCAATATCCTGGAAGCAGCCACAACTATGTCCCAGTTACTCCTCTCAAGTTCTGCTTGGCATTCTTCTTTTGAAGCAATAGCTAACCTGGGATTAAATTAAAATAATTATTTAAAAAGTATTGTGTAATAATTAATTTTGACCTAGTTTAATCAAACCATGTGAGGCAAATGTGAAATTAAAAATAAAGTAATGAAAAAGAAACTAAAAGACTAGTTTTTTAGACGTCTGCCATTGTCACAAGATAATTTGAATTTTGAAGTACTTTATTGATTGAACACAGAAAAAGGTGAGCATAAACCTGTAGGCTTAAGCGTCGACAAAGGAGTCACTTAGGACAAATATTCTACTCCTGTGCAAATCAAGGACAATAAATTGCAGCAAGATGAAAGTCAGACTTTCTATAGGCCTAATAACAACTAGTTTTAAGGTGAATTTTAATTAAGCAAACACTACGATTTTCATTTGAAAATTTAGTGAACATTTTCTCATAAATATTAAAGACACTTTTCAGTGACAACTGGAAGACCTATTGGCTTTTTTTTTATTAGAGAAACAAGCTAGTTTAAGGCTTTTTACATGATGTAATTACTCTACAAAATTAAAATGGAGAAATAAACATTACACTTTCGTATAAATAAGCAAATAATTCCTGTGTCATCAAAACCGACACAATACTGAAAAACATCTTTACCTCTAATAAAAAATATTTTCATGTTGATTAGATAGTTAGCCGTTGAGGTGATAAGTAAAGATGGAATGGTTGGGATTCGGCTAAATAAACCTCAATATGATTTTGTTTTAAAAAATCTATATTTCGGACGTTTCGGCTACTCATTGTCTTTGTCAGCTAAAATGACAAAAAAAAGAAGAAATTAATACAAAAACAAAAAAAATTATGATTGTGATAGGTAACAGAGCTATAGATACAATTAACTTATAAAAGAACATATCGTCTTAAAATCTTAGAATGAAAAAGTAAATAGGTACAATAATTGATTTTAATAGTAATTAGTAACGTTAATTGATTTTACAAAGAAATAAGAATCTACATACCAATGACAAATATAGTAACTAATAGTAACATTAATTAATTTTACAAAGAAATAAGATACTACATACCAATAGAAATGCCGAGCGGCAGAGGAAGACCAAGGTTGGCAATTAAGTAACCATTGTAGAGTGTCTAAGGAGAAAAGGAATCTACTGGGGTATAAGTAAGTGAAAACAGCAGGTGGTGGGGGAAATGTCGGTAAGGATCAAAAAGCATGTTTATGACATGTCGGTAAGGATCAAAAGGCATGTTTATGACATATTTATGACAGGAAAGGAGAAAAAGGTGTTAATGGAAGGATACCCAAGGGGCATGGTAAAAATCTAGATGGGAGGTCGGGAGAGTATTTGGAAAATATTAGCGTACATAGGAGAAATGCCTTGTTGGTCAGTTTTGTAGTTTATATTGTTTTTGTTTAAGTTTATGTGTACACATTCCGAGATCTGTAGTCTTTTTTTGTTTCGTTGTGTAGAAAGAATTTTCGTGTCGTCGAAGTTAAAAGTGTGTTTTTGTGTAATGGCGTGTTTTGCAAGTGCAGATTTATCTATTTCTTTATTAGTGATGGTTCGTTTATGTTGTGTAAGACGTGAGTTTATGAGTGAACGGGTGGTTTGTTCAAAAGGGATGGGTCAAAAAACTCAAAGATCCCATCCCTTTTGAACAAACCACCCGTTGTGTTTACCAAGTCCCTTGTCAAACCCCTTCCTGTAATGGTGTATACATAGGAGAAACCATAAATGACATTCACTCATGTCTTACACAACATAAACGAACCATCACTAATAAAGAAATAGATAAATCTGCACTTGCAAAACACGCCATTACACAAAAACACACTTTTAACTTCGACGACACAAAAATTCTTTCTACACAACGAAACAAAAAAAGACTACAGATCTCGGAATGTGTACACATAAACTTAAACAAAAACAATATAAACTACAAAACTGACCAACAAGGCATTTCTCCTATGTACGCTAATATTTTCCAAATACTCTCCCTACCTCCCATCTAGATTTTTACCATGCCCCTTGGGTATCCTTCCATCAACACCTTTTTCTCCTTTCCTGTCATAAATATGTCATAAACATGCCTTTTGATCCTTACCGACATGTCATAAACATGCTTTTTGATCCTTACCGACATTTCCCCCACCACCCGCTGTTTTCACTTACTTATACCCCAGTAGATTCCTTTTCTCCTTAGACACTCTACAATGGTTACTTAATTGCCAACCTTGGTCTTCCTCTGCCGCTCGGCATTTCTATTGGTATTTAGTATCTTATTTCTTTGTAAAATTAATTAATGTTACTATTAGTTACTATATTTGTCATTGGTATGTAGATTCTTATTTCTTTGTAAAATCAATTAACGTTACTAATTACTATTAAAATCAATTATTGTACCTATTTACTTTTTCATTCTAAGATTTTAAGACGATATGTTCTTTTATAAGTTAATTGTATCTATAGCTCTGTTACCTATCACAATTATAATTTTTTTAGCGCGGTTCCTCTCTCCCCCATAGGGAGGAACCCCGCTTATAAGGTTGATACAATGAAACAGGTGCAGGAAATGTCATGGCCTAAAACATGTTGCGGCTACGTGCAAAAAGTCTCCCACATGTGGAAAATGTGCACTTGATGAACATGAAGGCCCTTGTACGCAAACTAAATGCTGTCTCTGTGGCTCAGACCATTATTCTTGGGATAAGTCCTGCCCTATTTACGCCAAAGAAGCACAAATCATTAGAATTATGACACTGAATAGGGTTACTTATCAAGAGGCGAGAAAAGAAGTATTATCTTCAGCAGCTAAATCTTACGCGAAGAAATCCCAGAGAAGCAATGAGGACGAAAACACGATTCAATCACTCAAAACTTTAGTACAAGTACTTACTAAGAAATTAGAAGTTTTTGAAAACATTATTTTGAAAATGCCAACGCAAGATGGCAATGTTCCTCCATTATGTACTCAAAGTAAAGTCGATTGTAATGGTGTCAACGATTCTCGGCAGAAATCCCGAACGATTCTCCAGGAACAGGCAAACGAGGCAGCTGAAGATACAGTGCTCAATAGCAACAAAAAAACAAGGAAAAGTGAAAGAAAAACTGTATCCGGACAAATTGACAATGAAATAAGCAACACTCCAATAGAGAAAAACAAGAATGAAAATGGAAAAACGATTAACTTCACAACAGCAAGGTTGAAAAGCAATGAAGCAAGCGGAAACAATAAGAAAGCCTTTTTAAAAAATAAATCTAAGGGATAAAATGCAGTTAATTATGCTGAACAAATATTTTCAAACTGAATTTTATTTCATATTTAATAACTTAAAGCTTTCATTGTTTCTGCTTGCAAATTGCGTTTACATTTGCTTTTACATTATCGTTATTCCTCCTAAATTTTCTAGTTGTTTTCTTATAATTTCTCTAGAAACAATATTCATATCAGTATGGCGTCTATAATCCAGTGGAATATAAACGGCCTTCAAAGACACATTGGAGACCTGAAACTCCTACTCCAAGAAAACATTAACACTGACATTATAGCACTTCAAGAAACACACCTAAAACATGATAGAGACGTCAGCATTCATGGATATTCGATATACAGATGTGATTACATCTTGGGGCATAAAGCTTCTGGCGGAGTTGGTATCTTGGTAGCTGATAGTGTTTATAGTGAACAAATAAGGTTATACACAGCTATCCAAGCAGTGGCGGTCTCAGTTCGCCTACCTTTCCGAGTCACTGTATGTTCTGTATATCTTCCACCAGGAGAACAGATTGACGTACAAGAACTGAACGACTTACTGACACAACTCCCTAGTCCAGTGCTTTTCCTTAGCGATGTAAATGCACAGAGCTCTATCTGGGGATCACTGACGACAAATAACAGAGGAAGAATAATTCAAAACTTACTGGACAAATTCGACTTACTCACACTAAACACAAACACACCGACACATCTTTGCTCTCGAACAGGAACACTATCACACATCGACATATCTGCTTGCTCAGCTCGCATTCATACACGCTTCTCGTGGGAAGTCTGCGACGACAGTCACGGTAGCGATCATTTTCCCATTAAAATTAAACTAAATTCTTTTATACCACGTTTCGAATCTATTTCAAAATTTAATTATCTTAAAGCTGATTGGGATAAATATCAAAATTACATTGAAAATAAACTAAATAGTTCAAATCAACCTTCACTTGAACAGTATAAAGATTTAATTATTGAAGCAGCTGAGCAAAGTATACCTAAAACCTCGCACAGTTACAGAAAACTACCAGTACCCTGGTGGAATGAAGAATGCAAAACAGCAGTAAAAGACCGAAAGAAAGCTCTTCGTCTCTTCTGCAGGAATCCATCAGAGAGTTATCTCATTGACTATAAACGGAAGAAAGCTAAGGCCAAGTGGGTAATTAAAACTAGCAAAAAGAAATGTTGGATAGACTTCCTAACTAACATAAACAGAAACACTTCATCAAAAGACGTTTGGCAAAAGATCAACCAAATACAACATAAAAAGTACAAACCACCGATAACAGGACTAGTACACAATGACACTGTCTTGACTGACCCATACATTATGAGCAATATATTAGGAAATCATTTCAGTAAAATATCCAGCTCCATGCACTACTTGGACGACTTTATTGACCACAAAACATATGTCGAACAGACTCCAATACCTATACTAACTAACTTCGACCACCCTTTGAACGACCCGTTTACATTACAAGAATTAAACTTGACACTTTCCAACATCAAAAATACTACGCCAGGATCTGACAACATTTCTTATGAGATGATCAAGAAATTACCCAAGACTGGCCTAGTGATGCTTCTTAAACTTTATAATGAGATATTTAAGTCTGGTACCTATCCTCAGACCTGGAACGTATCTGTAGTCATTCCAGTACTGAAGCCTGGAAAAGACAAGAGCAACCCTTCCAGTTTCAGGCCGATTTCATTGACCAGCTGCCTGTCCAAAGTCATGGAGAGGATGATGAACAAGAGGCTGGTATGGTTTATCGAGAAGAAAAATTGCCTGTCGCAGTTTCAATGTGGCTTTAGACCTAACCACAGTACTATGCACCACATTGCACGGCTGGAGAACGATGTTTTAAATGGATTTTTATTTAAAAAATCTACAGTTGCTATCTCACTAGATCTGGAGAAAGCATACGATCGCCTCTGGACAAGATTAATACTAGCACAAATGAGCGACTGGGGTATGCAGGGAAGTATTCTACAGTATACTTCTCAATACTTGTCTAATCGACGTTTCAGGGTGAGGATAGGCTCAGTATATTCTGACGAATTTCTTCAGGAAAATGGAGTGCCTCAAGGTGGCGTCTTGAGTACCACACTCTTCAATATAGCTATTAATTCCGTTGGACGCTTTATTCCGCAAGGAGTATCATACTGTCAATATGCTGACGATCTATTATTGTATATCACATCAGCTAATTCCCACACTGCCATAGAAAAAATTCAAGACACAATACACTCTTTAGAATACTGGTGTTCAAGAACTGGATTCAAATTTTCATACGATAAATCCAAGTACATCGTATTTACAAAAAAACACAACATACCCAATTCAAATTTAATTTTAAACAATAATCACATAACACAAACACGAACACTGACATTTCTTGGAGTGGTATTTGATCAACGCTTGACATGGGCACCCCATATACAAGAACTCCTTAACAAATGCAACAAATCGTTGAATTTATTGAGGATTCTTAGTAACACTAAGTGGGGAGCTGACAGATGTACCATGCTTAGATTTTATCGAGCCTTTACCAGGTCGCTACTGGATTATGGTTCTATAGTATATTCATCTGCCAGTTCAAATACACTAAAAGCATTAGACTCAGTGCACAATACTGGAATCCGGATAGCTTTAGGAGCTTTTAGATCCAGTCCTGTGAAGAGTCTATATGCAGAGTCGGGAGAGCTTCCGCTGGATAATAGACGTCAGATGATTTGTCTTAAATTTATTACAAAATCAAAATCATTAAATTCACAGTGTGTAAATTCGTTTTTAAATAATCCATATAAAGATCTCTACACTGAAAGAGGAACAAAACGTAAGCCGCTCATAGTGCGCTGTATGCTTGATAGAGAGAATGGACATGTTCATACACAACCAACTCACGCACACAGACATCTTTCAATTCCTCCCTGGAGAGTAAGCAACTTAAAAATTGACCTTACGTTAACTAAATTTAAAAAGAAAATCGCACTTTCTAAACACTTTTACAAGACAACGTACAAGCATTTAACTGAAACGACTACAGACACAGTGTACATATTTACTGATGGATCTAAGATGAATGACGGCGTCGGTGCAGCTGCTATTATAAATGAAGAAAAATATCTCGTCACCTTACCAAAGAGCACGAGCATATACACCGCTGAGCTGCATGGCATTCTCTTAGGTCTAACTAACGTACAGACTACAACACAGAACATAACACTATGCTCGGACTCGTTAAGTTGTTTACTCTCCTTACACATATATAACACTAATCCTGTCATCATTGACATTTTAGAACATATCATCAGACTTCAGACGCACAACATACAGGTAACAATGTTGTGGGTCCCAGGACACGAAAATATTGGACAAACAACGACTGCGGACGAGCAAGCAAAACACGCCAGCAGACGGGAATCAGTGGACTCTAACTTACTAACGACTGAAGACTTACATTTACTAATTACAGAAAATATCCGTCTTGAATGGCAAGCCTCATGGTACAGCACAAGAGATAACCTCCTAAGAGAGATAAAAAGCAGTACTCATGAATGGCAAGCTAATACGCAATTAACAAGACGTGATGAAGTGGTAATTACAAGACTACGCATTGGACATACACACTTAACACATTCCTATCTCATGACAAAACAAGACAGACCTATATGCCAGACATGCAACAGGCCACTGACAATTAAACACTTACTAACAGAATGCAAAACACGAGACTACTTAACTATACCATATCACATGTCTGAATTATTTTCCGAAAGCAGCCCACACATTGTTACCATACTACGACACTTACATAAACTAAAACTTTATAACAAAATATGAGGTATGGATGTATGCAGGTATGGATGTATGTGTGTGAGTCACTGTAAGTGTGTGTGTGTGTGTGTTTGTGTGTGTGTGTGTGTGTGTGTTTGTGTGTGTGTGTGTGTGTGTGTGTGTGTGTGTGTGTCCGCACACGTAGATGTGGCTTAAGAAGAGAAAATAAAGTCCTCTTATTAAATCTCTACGAATACAGAAACAGACATAATAATGATTTTTATCTTGCAATAAAAAAAATATTTTACTTATTATTATCATAATTTTTTCAATTTTTATTAATTAACTGTGTAATTTTTCTTGTATATTTTATTTTCATCTATTTCTTTATTTTCTCATTTTTTTTTGTATTTGTATAAATTTTAAATTGTTTTTTATTCCTTTTTTTTTTTTTTTTTTTTTTTTTTTTTTTTACTAACCATTTATGTGAGCAAATCGCCTTGCTGTTGTGAAGCTCCGTAAATAAATAAATAAATAAATAAATAATTAAATTTTCGTTATTATTTTCATTAACCTCAATAACCTCTTCACCACTTATATTATTTTTATTAAAAAAGTCATCATTCGATTTTTCCAACTCCATCGTCTCTTCATTCCGATTTTTACCCATATTATTTAAAGTATTACATAAATCGTCCAATTTTTTATTTTGTTCCATTCTATTCGCGTCTATTTTACTTTCTAATATTTTATGGTTTTTACTTAGTTCTGCATAATTTTTATCACTCTTAGCATTAAACTCTTGGAACTTGTCTGTTAAAAATCTCATGAGTTGATCCACGTGCCACGGATGCATCTCATTATCCCTTTCCGGAGTACGGTCATTGGATAGACTTTCTGTTCCTAAGGAACCCGCCGTCGATTCTCTGAATGCTATTGCATCATCCTCCTGCAATTCGTTTTCACGTGTTTCGACTATAATATTTATTTCTCCTGGCGTAAAAAATACGTATTCCGGTGATTCTACATTATTTTCTTCACCGTTATTTTGAAATTGTTCAATATTTACGTCAGACATTTTTATTTAAAAAAAAAAAAAAAAATTACTTTTAAGTTTTATTTTCAATATTTATTTACCGCTTTTAATTTTAATTCACTCGGCCGTCTACGTTGGGCGCCATTAAATGTAATGATTATTTTTTACAATAAGAAATAAGGAAATTTTAATTAGTTTTATTATGTTAATTTAACTTAATCTCAGGGACAAAGTTCCGAGTGAATGAACGGTATTACATTTATCTTCAGACAATTCTGAGATACACACAATATTAAATTACACAACAAATAATAATAAAGTAATCAACCACAAAAAAAAACAATTCTTACCTCTAACTCAATCTGCTTTCATCAAAAACTCAATTCACTTGGTATTCCTTGGAGGAGAGGTCCGCCTTCCACCAACGCTGAGAATAGAAAGACGCCATTCGAGAGAGAAACTTTGGCTTCCCTCTTTCCAACTTCCGCAGTTTGCCGGATTGTATATAAAGATAACAATTGTTTTTTGCCATACAAAATAATTAATTTATTGTTATCTGAATGTACATTTAATATGGATATATTGTACATCAGTATTGTCCAAAAATATTATTAATTTTGATCGTATATAATATAATGTTATTTGTACATATGGTTTGTGATTTGCGCGGGCTTTTCAAAATATCGATGGTTATTTGAATTTAAAAATATTTTCAAGAATGTAATATATCATTACAATATATATATATATATATATATATTTGTCTGTTCGCTCTCTAAATAGAAGACGAATGGTCCGATTTGGATGAAATTTGGTACAAAAATCTGTCGTCCAATTTGAAAGGTCAAGTTCGTTAACCAGCAAAATCCGCCCACTGGAAGATGGCGTTTGGGGCGAAATTCGCGCAGAAAAAATCGTAACGCTTACGTTTTTGAGTTCATAAGCTTGTAAGTACTCGTTTTATAGGCTTCTTGGGCTAGAAAAACGAATGAAACCATTTTCAAGGCGATAGCTTTAACCGTTGTCGAGAAAATTGGAAAAATAGTTTTTGAATACCGTTTTTGGTTTGGGTACTTAGAATAACGGGATTCAGTTGAAACATTATCTGCATGTTCTACTTTCATTAAAACTAATATGTTGAAAGTTATGTTACGTTTGGAGTTAAGGAAGGGTTAGAATAAAATATTTTATGAACAGACATGAAATGTTTTGGAAACTTCGTATACTTTCATTAATATCTCGAACACGGTTGGGAAATCGTGGTAAGTGGATTTAAACTATTTGAAAGCTTACTAAATTTTCTACAAAAATGACTCTAAAACTATTTTTGATTAGGTTATGTCAATCGGAGAAATAAGTGCTTAAAACTTCAAATACGTCTGTTTTGTTCTTATGAACGGGTTTTTGTCGTTCTTTTTGTAATTTTTGTCTCTTTCCCTTGGTTTTTTATTGCTTTTTATTTTTGTAATTTCTTATGTTGTATTTGTAAGGAAAATGTATGTGTGTGTAAAACAGGATAGGTAAAATGAGACCAATTTTCTGTTGTCAGAAATAATAAAAAGTTTTGGGAACTTCGTATAATTTCTTAATATCTCGAAAACGGTTGAAAATCTTGGGAAGCGAAAGGTTACCATTCGAAAGCTTACTAAATGGTCTACAAGAAAGGTTCTAAAGAAAGTTTTGAATAAGCGATGTCAATCGGAGAAATACGTGCTTAAAACTTTTAAGTAATTGATTTCGCTCATTCGAACTGTTCTTTTTGTCTTTGATTTTGGTACTTAGAATAACGGGATTCAGTTGAAACATTATCTGCATGTTCTACTTTCATTAAAACTAATATGTTGAAAGTTATGTTACGTTTGGAGTTAAGGAAGGGTTAGAATAAAATATTTTATGAACAGACATGAAAAGTTTTGGAAATGTCGTATACTTTCATTAATATCTCGAACACGGTTGGGAAATCGTGGTAAGTGGATTGAAACTATTTGAAAGCTTACTAAATTCTCTACAAAAATGATTCTAAAACTATTTTTGATTAGGTTATGTCAATCGGAGAAATAAGTGCTTAAAACTTCAAATACGTCTGTTTTGTTCTTATGAACGGGTTTTTGTCGTTCTTTTTGTAATTTTTGTCTCTTTCCCTTGGTTTTTTATTGCTTTTTATTTTTGTAATTTCTTATGTTGTATTTGTAAGGAAAATGTATAGGTGTGTAAAACAGGATAGGTAAAATGAGACCAATTTTCTGTTGTCAGAAATAATAAAAAGTTTTGGGAACTTCGTATAATTTCTTAATATCTCGAAAACGGTTGAAAATCTTGGGAAGCGAAAGGTTACCATTCGAAAGCTTACTAAATGGTCTACAAGAAAGGTTCTAAAGAAAGTATTGAATAAGCGATGTCAATCGGAGAAATAAGTGCTTAAAACTTTTAAGTAATTGATTTTGTTTATTCGAACTTTTTTTTTGTCTTTGATTTTGGTACTTCGAATTATGGGATTCAGTTGAAACATTTTCTGCATGTTCTAATTTCATC
The DNA here is from genome assembly GCA_946811695.1 of Gonocerus acuteangulatus. Lineage (NCBI taxonomy): Eukaryota > Metazoa > Arthropoda > Insecta > Hemiptera > Coreidae > Gonocerus > Gonocerus acuteangulatus. The sequence continues at coordinate 60,067,708 of OX328129.1, read as the reverse complement.
AAAACTAGTATGCTGAAAATTTACTTACGTTTGGAGTTAAGGAAGGGTTAAATTAAAATAATTTATTAATAGAGATGAAAAGCTTTGGAAACGTCATATACTTTCCTTAATATCTCGAAAACGGTTGAGAATCTTGGTAAACGGATGGTTACCATTCGAAAGCTTACTAAATGCTTTAGAAAACAGGTTCTGAAGAAAGTTTTGATTAGGCGATGTCAAACGGAGAAATAAGTACATAAAACTTAGAAGTTTGATAAACGATAATTGATTTCGTTTATTTATACGGTTTTTTTTGTCTGTTTTTATTTCTTGTTATTTCATTATTGCTTCTAGGAGGAGGATGTATTTCTCAATAAAACAGGGGAATAAATACAAATTCTTTGAACCTGTAACAGAACTGAAAACGTAAATATTCGCCGTGTAGGGTCAGTCCGGGTCGAGGTAGTCTGCCGGTTCAGGTAGGCTTTTATTGCACTTCATAAATCAAGATTCATTGTTCTCATCAAGCATTCTAGGACAGCTGACAGTTACCTTTACCTGTAGGAAGTCATGCAGCCAAATTCTATACTAGAAATATAATTATATTTTGTTGTTGAATGTGGCCGTAGTTCAATAAAAAATAACACTACTTTCTCATTTTCATGTACAATTTTATTTTGTTTAATTGCATTTAAAAGTAAAATGGATATGTTAGCACTGCAAGTTAAGTAAATTAGAAATATATTCGTAGAAGAGTCTTCGTAGACCGAAACTTGGGACGGCAGAAAGAGTAATTTCTGCTTAGGATAGTTTCATCCCTAGCCGAAAATCTTGTTGTTTTTTTTTCATATTTGTTTACATTAGGAATGATCCAAACAAAGTAATAACTGTTTCTATTCTAAGTCTACAAAATAACACTAGGGATATGAATGGAACCGCGCTAAGATGACGCAGTTCCTGCGAGTCGGACTTTTTTTTATTTTGTTTTTGTATTAATTTTTTTTTTGTTGTTGTCATCTTAGCTGACGAAGGCTACCAATGAGTAGCCGAAACGTCCGAAATATAGATTTTTTAAAACAAAATCATATTGAGGTTTATTTAGCCGAATCCCAACCATTCCATCTTTACTTAAAAAAAAAAGCAAAAAAAAAAGGATTTTTTTTTAACATCATATCTGCCTCTATGCCAATAGCGCCAGGCTATCTATCCCTTGCCATCCTTCTTCAGGCCCAAGTCTTCCTTTTGTATAGTTATTTTGGGAAACATATATATATAAAAGTGAAGAATTTTTTTGAAATTATGTAATTTTAGTGGATTACTTACAATTTAGTTAATTGTAAAATACACCACGAAAGCTGGCCCATTGAAGGAATTTTTCTGGTAGATTTAGTATCATACGATACCAGATTCGCAAACCTAACCGGGAATAACATAATGAGGTCCCAAACTGAATACGAAGGGTATACAAAGGACAAGGCGGGCATTAAGTAGTGGGGATAGAAAGAAAGCCAAGCTATCTGCTGATACACACACTATGACGCCGGGCCCGCAGAACACATCTCTCTGACGCATAAGCCACAACTCCGGGCCCGCAGAACACATCTCTCTGACTCATATGCCACAGCACCGGGCCTGCAGAACTCATCTCTCTGACGCATATGCCACAACACTGGGCTCGCAGAACACATCTCTCTGACGCATATGCCACGTCGCCGGACCCGAACGTGTTAAATAGCCATGGTGCAGGAGGGAATCTCTTCAACGGGCCCTGGAATGAAGAAACCCAACCTGTTGCAGGTTAGCCACTAGACCATGGGGAGACCCGATCGATTAACGTAATTCATAATTTGTTCAATCTTCTAATGAATTGATTACATATAATTACCTTAAGAGCCTTTGCAATTTAATACATTTCAGAGCCTCCTTGAGGTCCCAATAGTTGGCCTGAAGAGCAGATCTACATTCTTCCTCTTCAGCCCCCTCTACGGATAGCATCAATTCCCTTACTGCATCATCACCCTGGAAGTAACCAGTCATTAATAAATAAAAAAAAAAAAAAATATTACCTATAGCCTGTTCAGATAGACGGATAAGTTCAATTCCGCATGCACAAAATTTTGAGGTTAATATTCCCGACGGTTCCCCCATTGGCAAACTCCCATTTCAAGGAACAACATGATTTATGAAACAATATAAAAACTAATTATGTCTCGTTTAAGACTAGGGAAGGCTTTGAGAGGTCAGAGAAAGGAAATAGTGTCTAATATTTATCAATACTTAGCCAAAGCTAAGGCTAAAAAGGTTTTAAATCTAATGATAAGGTTATAACAGAGACAATTTTTACCGCCAATTTCTTGCACTGGGCCATTTGAACAGGCTATAGCTTAAATTGTTTTTAGCCTTATCTTTAGCTAAGTATTGATAAATATTCAAAAATATCTTCCTTGCCTGACCTCTCATAGCTTTCCCTGGTCCTAAACAAGATATTATAATCTATTTTAATTTTTAATTTATTTATTAAAAGTTTCGCAGTTTTTAGCGATATTCTCTATAACAATAAATGATGATTACATAAATGATGATAACAGTGATTACAATAAATGGTGATTTAACAATAAATGGAGATATGATGATTTGACAATAAATGGAGATATGATGATTTGACAATAAATGATGATTACATGATTACAGAATTCATACACATATACACACATATATACATATGCTTATATTATTGCACTATATCTATGTTAATTGTTTATATTTACATTATACATACATTATACATTATTAATATCTATAGACTTATAGCGTTCATTAATATATCTATATAATTTTTTTTTATTCATTAATATTCTTATTAATACATTATTCCTTATTATTATATATATACTTATATTACACATTATTATTATTATTACATTATTCTTATTATATATATATACTTTTATTACACACTATTATTATTACATTATTCCTTATCATTATCTATATACTTATATTGCTTATCATTATATTATACATACATTATACTTATCATTATCTATACATTATACTTATCATTATCGATACATTATACTTATCATTATCTATATACTTATATTATTTCATTATTCCTTTTCATTATCTATATACTTATATTACACATTATTACTACATTGCTTGTTATTATTGTTATTGTTTTTCGCTACAGAGTAATTCACCAATTAATATGTATTTAATGCTGCAATTTGTTCATAGCAAACAGTTTAGTTTGTGTCTGTATTGTTTATGTTCAGATTTAGTTAATGCTTGAAAATAGATTGGTGTAATGTTATCCTCAAAGATAGATATATCCGCTTTTCAGATTACCTGTATAGATAATGTTAGACAGATACGTAAGTAGAGGGCCTTATTATGTGACGTAATGTCAAAGTTTGTTAAATATATTAGTATTTTTTAAATAAGTGTATATCTTGTCTATATACTGGCCTCTATCTGAGAGTAGTTCAGTCATGTTGTCCGGTAAGTCATAGTTTTCTCTCAACCTACATTCAGTCAGGATGTGTTTTATTGTCAGTGGGGTGTTACATACTTCACATATCGGTCTGTCCTGTCTCGTCATGAGGTGTACGTGCGTCAGCCGTGAATGGCCTATTCTTAGGCGGCATAAGAAAGGCGGAATTGAATCTAAAGTAGCGTGTTGTTCATTGTAATGGAAATGCAAATGGCGGAACCATCGGGAATATTTCCCTCAGAATTTTGCACATGCGGGATTAGAACTATTCCATCTAACTGACTGGGCTATAACTCATTTGTCTTTGACTAATAGGGAAAAAATTGAAAATATTATTAATATAATGAAAAAAAGTATGGTACGCAATGACTGAGTGGATCTGGAATTTAATTTGGATACCTTATATCACTCTGTGGAAACAATCATTGAGGCTCTCTCGGGCCTTATGAATGCCCAAGAAAACTTGTCAATGTTCTCCACAACAGAGTTAAGCCGCCTTAAATTATGTTAAAATATATTTTATTAAGACTTCTATTCACATATGATCATTAAATGAACATAACTTACTTGAAGATTGGTAGGAGCATAATTGATCCTCTGATAGTTGGCTTCGACTGGATCATAGAGGTTGCGGGCTTTCTTTTTACTCTCTGCTACAAGTTGGTTATGCTTTTTAATGGTATCCTTCGAAAGTCCCTGAGTGCTCAGCCACATCTGACCAATTTTATCAGCTAGATCATCATCTGTGTTCGAATATAGTGTCGATCCTCCGCCATATGCTCCAGCTGCTTCAATGTTATTGTAAGTAGAAGTTGGACGTGTAGAACTGTAAGGAGGCACTGAACTGCTAGTGGAAGCATAGTTTGACAAGAGATTGGTACGACCATAATTTGATTGGCTTACGCTAGAAGTAGAATTAAATTCATCCTCAATATTGCTATATTGTGAAAAAGCAGCGTATTTATCGTAACTAGAGGAGTCATTAACAGATTTTAACCGTTCATTTCTCCCGTCATTTAATTCTGGTAAATGACTGTAATTTTCCTGATTCAAATTACCCAGCTTATTTGTAGAATGGGATCTGGCATCAGACGAGTTTCTCATTTGAGCTATTTGATTAATGAGTTCTAAATTCTTTTTATTTAACTCCTCATTTTTAGCCTCAACTATTCCGCTAACTGGGGCATATGGGTCAAGATTACCATAAGATGGAAGATTAACTGACTGACTCAATTCAGTTTGAACATTAGTGTTCTTGCTTTCCCACTGATTGCGGACAGAAAGGCTTTTAGCTGGAGGGGGTTCAATTTTTACAGGATTGCCCCCTCTTCTCGACAGGACATTTTGGAGTTCACTCATAAGATCGCCTTGTGCAACAGGGCTTGTACTCTTCCGAGGCGAAACAGGCGACGCTTTTCTTTGGTTGGATATAGGGGGCGGAGGAAGGCTCACTGGTGCCTCAATCTGTGGTAGCTGCGAACCATTCATGTATATCTGCGAACTCGATTGAGAAGAATTCGAGACTTCCTGAGCAGGAGGAGTAAATGCCTGAGCTGGGGGAGGATTGAAGGATGGTGGAGGAGGATTGTAGGACGGTGGAGGAGGATTGTACGACGCTGAAGATGGAGGTTTGTGGTTGATAGGCCAATCTGGAACTTCAAAGGGCTTCTCTGCCTCCCAATTAGGTTGAAAAATATGCGAAGTATCAAACGGATCTGGAGAATGAGAATGAAATTCCTGGGCTGAGTGAGACGACTTTGAGTAATTAGAATCGCCCCAGGCATCTTCAACTGGAAACAGAAAAACAAAATCAGGTTACTATCTATATGAAATAAATTCTAGAAGACAAATGGATCAAGTTAATCAGAAAGAGACTGCAGTATCAGCATTCCCGAAGAAAACTATTTTTAAAATTGTACTTTCACTGAGATTATTGTTTTTTCAATTTCTTTAAACAGAGGAAATGTCTTTTATTAAATCTCTTGTACTCAAACTACAACAGAACATTTCCAAACAGTTATCTTGTGGTTCTACTTAGAATAACAGAAGAAATAACGGTAGTTCTTATTGTTCCTTATTTTAATTGTAACACATATTTTTAATGACTCGTATTTTTGGGAAAGGTTATCTAGAGGCTACCCCCTTTTAGCCGCAAGTGATGATAAATTTCCTTTGTTTTTGAAAAGGAAAATCACCAACCCTTGTGGGAATCGAGCACACAACCTAAGGCATGGAGATTTCACAACACTTTCCTTACAGCAGTAAGGAGTTCCTTACAGCATCTCGCTACCTGTTCTACACTTTTTGTTTTAAAATTTCAAATTATAAAAAAGCTTTAATTTTATTGTTTATATTACTTTTTCATTTTAGCTTTGAATATTCAGCTTGAATTATATGCGTTTTAAATGTGTTTTTTAGACTATATTTTTTAATAAGAAGAATAACTTGTTTTTATGATAAAGGTATATTTTACTAATCAATGAATCCAAATAAATAAATTTGCTCTTTTTTTATTCTAATAATTTAGATTTATGGAAAACTCAAAATTAAGGGAAAACCCCATCCTCAAAGGGGCATGGAGTAAACTTGGCAATATATAAGCAAGGACGTTTAAAAAAAGTTGAATTCAGCTCCCAATCTATTAAAACTATGCACCTAAAATAGCAGAATATTTTAAATATAGATTATATTTAATATCACAAATGATTTCCATAACCATCATAGGTTACCAATTTATAAAAAAATAAATATTAAAGACAAAAAATAACAGACAATCTTAGAGAATGTTTTTAAAGAAATATAAAATTAAACCTTGTGTAAGTAATATTACTAAAAGAGCTTTACTCTTCTGCCTATGGCAGAGATAATGATGTGTAAAGGTTTTCAAAATACCATTTTTTTTTGTGAAACTAAGTCCATCATCCTAAGGAACAATCATACAAATAACAAAACTTGAGCACTAAGTACCAAATCGTGTCTGTTAAACATATAGCCACTGGCCTCATTTCTGATGCAGTCACTGCTTTCTACTCTACAGGGAAATAAGCAAAGTTTTTAATCATAAAATGAAGAATTGTTTAAAAATAAAATTACCAAGACATAAGGTGTAAGCAGCTCGACAGTTATACTTTTAAGCGTAATGCCTAGTTTACAAGAGCTCAGAACTTGTCCGTCTCAATAAGCTGGCTTAGCGACAAGTGACAAGAGTTTGTTGTGACATATTGGACAGGAGCGTTAAGTACAGTAACTGACTTTTCACTAAACACTTGTAGGGCTGTTTACATGACACAACAAGGGACAAATGCGTAGTAGAATGGTGGTGGAGGAGTTTATTTGTTGTTTAGTAAATAGAATCCATTCCTATTCACTTGCACTTGCGTTGTTTACCAACAATGAATGCGTTGTCACAATAATAGTCCGTCGGCCCGTGCACATTTTATGCAACGATTTTTAAGATTCTTCATTTTTTCACTATTGATTGTACAAGTCTTAACTAGAACAGTGCCGCTTGTCAGCTGGCTAGGTAGCGGTGGGTTTGGCTGCGGGGGCGTTGCAAACATAGGAAAAATATGGAAATGTGAAACGATTTTAAGATTCATGAAATTTCTTGGAGAGACACCTTATATTATACAATAATCATTGACACTTGTCAGCTGGCCGGCCAGCGGTGGACTGCTTGTCAGCTGGGGGTCTAAACTTGGCAAAAATACGAAATTCTGAAACGATTTTAAGATTGCTGAAATTTTGGTGGTTACTAGTATTTGTAGTGAGATTAACGAAAGACATTGTCAGCTGCTCATATCTTGGTGGAAAACTTGTCAGCTGGGGGGGTATAAGCGCTGAGCGTATGGCGCGCGCTCCGCTTTATACCGCCAGCTGACAACTTTTCCACCCACATATAAGCAGCTGACAATTTGTTTCGTCAATCTTATTACGAATACTACCTACTAACAAAATTTCAGGAATCTTAATATAGTTTTTGGCTATTTAATAGCAAAAGCATGCTTATATTGATTACAACTTCTGAATATATTGATTGTAAATGAATATTTTTATTATCAACTTTAAAATATATTATGTATTTGCATTAAGGTAAGATGAAAAAATATGTCAATTATTTGTATAAAATACTGTATTGGTAATAAAAAAGTATTATACAATTAATCATAATAATAATAATAGTATACTAAAGACACTTAATAATATAATAATAAAAAGAAAGTCAATCGTTTTCTGATTCTGACTCTGCACCTTCAGAATCATCAACCCCCCCCCCCCCCCCCCCCAGTAATTGTGCGGTCATCCTCTTCTTGGTTTCTTTCAGCTGAAAATACTAATTATTGTTATTGATAAAATGATTAAACATTAATAAAGCATAGAAAATAAATAGTTTTAATATCTTCAGTGAATTGCTGACCTCGAATAATCATATCAACTACTCGACGGAATTGTTCGCCGTCAAACCATTTACAGGTTTATATATTATCTTCAATATCCCATCCGTAATCCAGAGGAGTTAAACTTGAAGGTTCTTGTTTGTTTATTTTAGATTTTAAACATCGTCGTATAAGTATTTTTTTTTTCAATCTACTTTACAGTAGATTTATACCTACTCGATATTAGAGGTATAGCCATCGGGGATCAACTATACAGGCTGCTAGGATTGCTAAAAGAAGCTCTAGACCTCTTAAGGATTGTTTAACTGTAGTGTGTATAGAGTGTCTGACACAGCAAACAAACAGACAAAAATTCTATAAATCATTGTTTTGGGTACAATTGCATTGATAAAGGCCCCCAATAGTATTTTTACTCATATATCTTGCATGTACAAACAGCGATCCTTTAGAATTTTATTATATGTGAAGATAGATTACGGCTAGTAGTGGTAAGTTGGTAAATCGGGTCCAGAATAAACCCCCCTCCTAATAAACCGATTTACTTTATTTTTACAACATATTTTTCTATAAATATTTCCACAAACGAATATCGAGTTTCGTCCGAGTGACTTTGGGTCCGGAGTAAACCCCTCCTCCAGATGAACCAATTTTTCTGGTTAACGAACTCGTTAAATCATTTGCTAAGAGAATACTATATACAAAGTTTCGTTAAAAAAAAAAAATCCTCTGGTGTGTATCGAATTAACGATAGTTCATGAAATGTTGGACGTGATTCTTTACATTGGCATAACTTTTTTATTTAGGTACCGATTCGCATGAAACAAACACTAAATATTAAGTGAAACGTACCACAATATATTAGTGAATACTGCAACTAAATCGGATAAGCCGTTTCAGAGATTAGCGCGCACAGATAAACAGACAAGCAGGCCAAAATTTTAAAAATCATTGTTTTGGGTACTATTGCATTGATAAAGGTCCCCAATAGTATTTTTCCCCATCTTCCAGAAACAGACAGTGATCCGTTAGAATTGTATTATTTGTATAGATTTGTATTAAGGTATGATGAAAAAATATATTATTTATTTGTATAAAATAGTGTAAAAATTATTATATAATTTATTTATAATAATAATAGTTACCTAATAAAACTTTTTAATAAAAAGAAAGTCTGACTCTTCACCTTCAGAATCATTACTTTCGATATTTGTACTGTTTGTGAGGTCATCCTGCTGTCTCTCATGTGAAAATACTAATTATTGGTATTGAAAAAATGATGAAACATTAATAAAGCAAAGAAAATGAATAATTTTAATATCTTCAGTGAATTACTGATCTCGAACAATCATTTCAACTACTGGAGGTAATTGTTTGCCATTAGATGTTAAAATTTGGATGAATATGGGAACGGGAAAAAACCAAACTATTTAGATAATAATAACTTATTTTTAACACTAGGCGAAACACTGTGCCAAGCGTTGCCTGATTTTCACGCATTCACAGGCAAAAATTGTTTATGTGCTATGTATTTTATACAAATAATTGACATATTTTTTCATCTTACCTTAATACAAATACATAATATATTTTAACGTTGATAATAAAAATATTCATTTACAATCAATATATTCAGAAGTTGTAATCAATATAAGCATGCTTTCGCTATTAAATAGTCAAAAACTATATTAAGATTACTGAAATTTTGTTAGTAGGTAGTATTCGTAATAGGATTGACGAAACAAATTGTCAGCTGCTTATATGTGGGTGGAAAAGTTCTCAACTGGCGGTATAAAGCGGAGCGCGCGCCATACGCTCAGCGCTTATACCCCCCCAGCTGACAAGTTTTCCACCAAGATATGAGCAGCTGACAATGTTTTTTGTTAATCTCACTACAAATACTAGTAACCACCAAAATTTCAGCAATCTTAAAATCGTTTCAGAATTTCGTATTTTTGCCAAGTTTAGACCCCCAGCTGACAAGCAGTCCACCGCTGGCCGGCCAGCTGACAAGTGCCAATGATTATTGTATAATATAAGGTGTCTCTCCAAGAAATTTCATGAATCTTAAAATCGTTTCACATTTTCATATTTTTCCGAAGTTTGCAACGCCCCCGCAGCCAAACCCACCGCTACCTAGCCAGCTGACAAGTGGCACTGTTCTAGTTAAGACTTGTACAATCAATAGTGAAAAAATGAAGAATCTTAAAAATCGTTGCTGACACGTACTAAGCTCATGAAAACTAGGCGTAATACATAACCTTCTTATGCAAGCATGGTAAAGGCATGTTTAAGGTTTCAGGGTAATAATTTAGTGCTCTAAGTAATAACAATAAAAAATATGAGGTGTGAAACGAGAGGAACATCTATCTGGTATAAATCACGCTACAGTAATGATATTAAAAATGAGTTATGTTCAAAGGTATGGGAATTCATTTATTTAGTGTTCAATTTCCATTAATTTAAGCTTATTCAAACAGTATATGCTTAGAATTTTTACAATCAAAACACTTATAACAAATAGAAATAAAATATTGTCCAAGGAAATGAAATTAATACTCCAGCAACAAAAGTGAAATGTAAGTTTGACTCAAAGGGGACAATGAAGTGTGACAGAGAGAGACAAGAGAAGCAGAGAATACTCTCCTGTAACTAATATAAAACTTAATCGGTTTTGAATCTATTTAAGCACTGTATAATACGCAGAACGGTATACACTCACAGTTATTTAAGCACTGTATAATACGCAGAACGGTATACACTCACAGTTATTTAAGCACTGTATAATACGCAGAACGGTATACACTCACAGTTATTTAAGCACTGTATAATACGCAGAACGGTATACACTCACAGTTATTTAAGCACTGTATAATACGCAGAACGGTATACACTCACAGTTATTTAAGCACTGTATAATACGCAGAACGGTATACACTCACAGTTATTTAAGCACTGTATAATACGCAGAACGGTATACACTCACAGTTATTTAAGCACTGTATAATACGCAGAACGGTATACACACAGTTATTTAAGCACTGTATAATACGCAGAACGGTATACACTCACAGTTATTTCATTTTGATATCTTCGTTTTTTAGAAAAATTAACTTGCCGGGCTGAGATTTCAACTCAGGTCCTACTGTATTAGGCTCACTTGCCAATTAGGCCTTCAGGCTTCACATCAAAACAGAAATACATTTAAATGCTTGCAGGGGTACCTACCCTCCTGCCCTTGACAATAACATTGTCTGGCTTTAGGAAATATGATGCTATTTTCAGCCAAATTAGATAAATTAACTTGTCATGCTGTGATATGAAGTGTAGTGGCCAAATTGCAAGGCACCTGAATGTAAAACAGGAGGATCTGGATTCAAATCTTAGCCTAAAATTAATTTTCCTAAAAGACAAAGAGTTAAACATATTTAACCCATTTTGAAAAATCTTGACTATGAAATAACTAAAAGGCAGTAAGTTAGAATTTCCTTTTTCCTTAACTCATTCGAGATGGATAGCTTCTTTCATGACAAGGCCAATTTATTCACTTAGGGACTGAAAGCAGGGTGTCTACTTGTGAAAGCCAATTTCAGGACTTTTTTGTGACATTTTCATGATTTTAAAAGCAAATTTCATGCCCATTAAAAGGAAAAATAAAAAGCATCAACCTTAACTATTAGCATAAAATTATTTGTAACCTTACACGAATTACCATGATGTGTATAAACTTACAATTTTACATACATTTAATACAATTTATAAAACTGTATAAAATGTACATCTTATGTTAAAGAGGATAGTCACATTAATTTTAAAAGTGAAGAAATGATGATACTAAGAATTTCAAAATGATTATGGAAATAGCAGCCTATTGAAAAATATTGAACAATGGTAGCAGATTTAAAATTTCTACAAATATTACTAACTAAATATTTAATGTCAATGTACATAATTTAGTAAATTAATGTGTACCGAATTTCAATATGTAAGTCTGAATAAAAGTAAATAATGGATAATTGATGTGTAAATGCTACAACAAAGAAACTAATAGAGTAAGGGGGTGGGAGGGGCAAATGAAATTGCGCTGCCACAAAAAAGCTGCAACAATTACGATTGTGCGAAAGTCCCGAGATTAGGTTAGCCTCCAGTAAAACTGAAATTTCATGACAGGGTTTCAAAATTCATCACTTCTTCGTGATTTTCGTGCCCTATTTTCAATTTTGTGACATTTTCATGTTTTTCGTGCAGTAGACACCCTGGAAAGCCACCACTGTGACTGTTTATTGCGATATTTAACGGTTAGTTTTTTAAGCTCTAGTCACTTTAGTATCTGCTAGAGTTCATAAAAATCCAATTTGAGGCCATTAATAGAGGTTACCCGGTCTTTTTGCATAGTTCTGATCCGTCTGAAGGATCTTATTGGTGTGCACTAATTGGTATGTATATAGAGATCATTTTCTGTAGATATTATACTATCGCTAAAATACCTGACGATATTATTTTTAGAAAAAATAATTTCAACACTTATTTAAAATAGTAAAAATAATATTTCAAAATTAAAAAATATTTATATATAAATATATATATATATATATATATATATATATATATATATATATATTTAAGCCTACCATTGTCTGGCCCTTAGCCCAGAATGAGAAAATAGTAACAGGCGATAACAAAGAAATAAGGAAAGTGTATTAGGAGAAATGAGAAGAGCTGAATGGTGGGGATTCAGCTATTTTCTGGAGAAACAACTTGGGTTGCCATCTCGAAAGGGTGAAGAAGATAAATGGAGTTATCAGATTTGAAATCGGTTAAATTTTTAATTAGTTATAAGGGGGAATACTTTTAGCTTCTCCTGTTTTTCAACATTTGTGCGCTCCCTTTCGCCTTAACTAAGACCTATTATTTTTATCTGAATCTATACCAACAAAATTTAAGATCAACAAACAGGAACGAGCTATTGAACAAATGTGGGACACTCTCCTGCAAAACTAAAAAAAAAAGAAGCAAAAGTAAATAATGAAAACAAAAAGTAACACAACAGCAAACAGTGTACAACAGAATTGGGACATGCAACCAAATTCTCAGCTTGGCTTGCCTAAAGCTAGGACAATACTATTTAATATCATAACACAGCCCTTACATGCATTCAATCTCTGTAAGTCCATCAAAACACATACCTCTTTCTTCAATATCTATTGGCAAGTCCAAAAGACAGATTTCACTCTGAGCTACATAAAAAATATATATATAACAATTAGTTTTCTGAATGTGGTAAAGCAATGAACGTAAAAGTAATAACAGTTTAGTCCTTAATATTCCAATAGATTTTATAATATTATGTGGAAGAAATCAACACAAAAACATTCTGAAAAGGGCTTTAGACCTACTAGAAAACTATGGGTTTGATACTTAGTTAATGCTGCAACAACAGACAAAATATTTCATCGATTAATCTACCTTTAAAGAGGACTGAATTCACTTAAAGTCTTCGTCTTTTGAATAGATTTTTTTATCTTCAGAAATGAACAAGTCCATGAAATTCAATTCGTAGCAAGTCCTTCAAGAAAACTTCACTTCATAAGTTCCGAACGGGGGCTTTTAACTTCTTGGTCAGAGGTACTTTTTTTTTTTTTTTTTTTTTTTTTTTTTTTTTTTTTTTTTTTTTTTTTTTACGGCGCATCAACGAGCCGCCAGTGGGAGTTGAACGCACAATCTCCCGCATGCGTGAAACAAACTTAAATGGGATATGAGATCACCTCTCAATGCACTAAATGGAGTATATTTTACAAATTGGATTTAAATCATTCATACCATAAATTAAGCAGTTTGGGACAACAAGATAAAAAAATGTTGCCAAAATTATTATTATTTAGAGAAAGCTCTAACGAGTTTTGTGGTCAAACTTTTGATCTGAGAGTAAAATTAGTTAAAAGTTGTAAGGCGATCTAATATTTCAGAATATGCCCATAGTTTGTGGTTTTAACGTATACATATTATCAAAATATTTAGCTTACTGTGCCATGAACATTTCAAAGTAAAATAATCATAAACAGTGCTCAACTATGGACAGTTAGAAAATTTATAATTTGCTGCGTAATGACACCAATTCTTGAGTTCAACACAGAACGCCAACTCACTCAACAACAGAATACTGAAAAATACTGTAAAAAACGAGATAGACTACAAACTTATTGTAAACTAAATGTAACTAACCACTCCGAAGAGGATGCTGAGATTTAGGCTGACGTTCCTGGTTATGGGGCGGAGAACCGAGATCTATGAGTTGTCCAACATTCGGTGGTGGAGGCCTCGTCGGAGCTTTCCTGCTGGGTTTCCTTTCCAAGGAATTACTGTCTATCACCCCACCAACAGCTCCGGGACCAGCATCACTTACTAATCGCCTATATGAAAATTGACGCCCAGTTCGCATAGAGTTCACCTTTAAACTCCCTGGGAAAAAACAACAAACAAATAAGTAAATTAACAAATAGTCCTACCATTTTTTTTAACAGCACTTCAGAATCTAGGCCATTAGCACCGCACTATTTATAGGTTGCCACCCTTCCTAAACAAGCGTTGTGTAGCAGGGAATTCCTTCAACGGGCCTTGATATGAAGAAACTCAACCTACTGCTGGTGGGACTTGAGCCCACACGAGAATCCATGGAGCTAGTCCTACAAATATTGTGAATGTGAAAATTTTGATGTTAACATGGAGAGATCTTACTTGTACCATAACAGCATGGGAATTTAGATGAACCTTTTTTTAAAAAAAAATATATATGGGGACCTATAAAAAAAATTAATGGAGCTATACCTTATCTTATATTGCTAATTTGTTCCAATGGATGTGAAGCAAGGTGAGAAGCAAACCAATTTAATTTACTTTTTACTAGGCTGAACCACTATTCCCAGATCTGTATTTTATTATAATAATGTATTGTCATCAAGAATATATTTTAATGTTACAAACAAAGAAATTTTGGTTTTTAATGTTGTAAAAAAAAAATTAATCTAAATTTATGAATACACATACATACAAGCTTGTAACTGTAGATGTTTAGAATTATGTGATTCTTGTCATAGATCAAAGAATATTTGTGCCTGAAGTATGCTCTAAGACATAACAAAATAAAATGATTTTGTAAGGTTAATTAAATAAGAAATGCAATAATACATTTTTTGCTTAAGTAGAAAATAAACCGATTAATGTTAAATTTATCAATATTTGCATTCAATATGTTTATTTACATCATGTACAGACATGGCTGAGGATCTCCATCAGCAACAGCTAATTCTGGCGATACCTTGTGAAGACCATTTTATATGGCTTCGATTGGAGTATGAGGGTGCGCACTTTTGAAATAAGCCAGTAATGCTCAAGCCACTGTAAAGGTTTTACCGAGTCTACATTGTGTACCCTGAAGATTTGTGAAATTAATTCAATAAAACCAAAATTCTAGCTTACTCCACTTAACTCAAAAGTTATTAAAGATACCACATAGATTTTATTCAATTTTCAACATCGAAATACCTATTTCAAGCCACTTCAGGTACACCAAACAACTGCTTTCCACAACTTTTGTCAAAAAGTGTGTTCAGGAGTGTGGATTCTGCAACTTGACCTTTTGTCGTAATTTTCCTCGCTAGGGGAGTGAGGAATCATGCTAAAAAATGACCAAGCTACTTTTTTCACAGATTATATTACAATAAAAAATATAAGATCATAAACAAACTTCCAGGAAAACAATATTTTATTCTTCTATTTAAAATATTAAACGTTTACTATAAAATTATTAGGTTCATATCTATAGAGATGCAGAAACTAAAGCATTAATTTGATTAAAAAAAATGACGCAGGTGAAAAATAAAGTATATGATACATTATGATCTGATGAAAGATAATAAAAATTAAATAATAGAATTTTCATGTGTGCTTCAAAATCAAAAAGTATTTAACACCAAGACCCTCACATGCACTAGTTTGTAAGATGGCTAATTCAGGCAGTTAAGACACTAGAAGAGAGGATGATGATTAAGAAGTGGAGAATAAATGAGAGGGTAAAAAATCGTTGAGAATGTTGTTATTATGAGATGAAAGTAAATAGTGAGAAATAATAACTATCCAGTGGAGAACTCACTATTGAGCAGCGCAGAATAGGAGCCCTCGGCAAGTGATTCAACACTGCACACTCGAGGAAACTTTCCTATGATAACAAGTGATGATAAAATATACTTAGCTTCTAATAACTACAACACTGAAACTTCATTTAGACATATAAAACAAAAAGTCCAACTCGCAGGAACTGCGTCATCTTAGCGCGGTTCCATTCTTATTCGTAGTGACAATTGGAAAGCTTAGGATAGAAATGAACAGTTTTTTTAGTATTTCGTGAAAAATGTCAATAGCTACTCAAACAACATCTAAAGAAATAGGAGGAACCGCGCTAAAATCTTACAATTAATCATTAATTCCTGAGAAAAAATATTTAAATTGTTATTCAATTAAGGTCAAAGGAGATGGTCAAGTGTTCTATGACAGAAAAAAAGGTCATAACTAATTGAAAATTCACTTATACTTTCATAGTCCATGTTATCAAGATATGACCATGATGATGTAACCAATCAAACCGATCATTCATCAGGCATTCTGCTGACTTCCTCAAGATTTGTTCTGGAATGAAGATTAGTCTTTTTTTAGCAGGGAACATGCTTTAGTCGTGACCTAATTGCCCGAAAACTTTACATGAGAACAATTTTACTCTATTATCCCTGGTCTGTCTGTCCACTTCTGGGCAAAATTCCTGTATCCTTGGGGTGTCACTTTCTGTTCACTTCCCGCTTGGATCCAGTCAATTAAATAGGACTCGGACTGAAACTAATCCTCATGTTTCAGCAGAATGTCTGGTGGTCTTTGGAGGTTTTTGGGGTCGCTGATCACGATGAGCAGGTTGGATAAACATCATCACATCAGATTCAAGGTCATTTGAAGGTCAATTAGAGGAAAAAACAGTAGAAAAAACTCATGCATATGTTTTTGAGGTCCCTAAGTCATGAAGACCCTATGTTTTTGAGTTCCCTAAGAGAGTTTGTTTGATCTTACACCTTTTCCTGGAGGCCACTTGAAGGTCAAATAGAGAAAAAACGTAGAAAAAAATCATTTACTGGGAGGCAGTGCGAGTCAAACAAACTACCAGTTCCTCAAAAAAATACGGATGCATTTTTTCTCTACTTGACCTTCACATGACCTCTAGGAAAACCAACCCACTCATTGTAATCAGCGACCCCGAAACCCCCATAATGACCATACCGCTCTGAGTGTTTTTTTTTTTTTAGATCAAATGTTGACCTGCGTTATTAATTATATATAAGAAATATTAAAAGAAAAATTAAATAATGTAATTAAATTATAGCACAAGATTTAGAATTGATAAAAATAAAGAAAGGCAATAAAAACAAATTCTGAAGGGAGGTACTCACTTTTTTGTGGTTGTATTCCAAGAAGGTCTGGTGGTGTCATAGGATTGTTGAGGTAGACAGGATCAATGGCAGAAGGTGAACCCCAAGTTTTCCCTCCTCCTATCGAGCCATGTCCAGTGTGGATGAAGGAGTTGTCGAGAGGCAATGAAATGTCTGAACTATCCATTTTCCCACAACTCAAGCAGCATCTACAGAATAATCAGGCATCAAGTTAAGAGGCTTAATAAGTAACAAAAAGCAAATTAATTTTTCTAAAGTGAAATATTTGAAAATTATTTTTGAGTTTTAACATGGTTATTTACCTCGGTATATATCCAATTTTGTAATTTGTCAACGACTGGGCCTTGGCCCAATACATCTCCGAAAACGCCTCAATAAGGACAAGTGAATCTCCTACGCTGACTGGATTAAGCAAAGGTCCTGGAGCTTCGCCTTCAGGGAGTCCTGGTGGCTCTTCCTTTAATTTCGCGATCGCAGGTGCTTCACGGCACATCAATGTGTGGATGAATGCAAAGCTAGGTCTCTCAGAAGGCTCTTTGTCCCAACACTACACACAAAATAAACACATTTCTTTAAATATACTTAAGTACAGAAGTCTTTCACTAAATCCAAATCCTCCAGTAATCCAAAAAGCATTTTTGTCCCTTTTTTAGTGTTTTCTCACCCACTTTTCTGCATTGATAGGCTTTCAGGGACACTTTTTAGAGATCTTTTGGCACAAGGAGTTGAATCAATCTATTATTAAAGAAGTATTGTTAGCCGGATTTACGAGAACTGCCAAAAACTAGAAGTCCTGCAATAAAATGGATAGATTTCCAAATTTGTTCACAAGTTTGACATTCCTTCAAACTTAAGATATATAGTGTGAATCGCAAGTTAATGACAATACTCCAGGGTAGTGAAACTAGACATAAAAATGTAGTTCAAGACACGCAATTCTAAAGGTTCTTAAACAAACAAAAAAAGTGTTTTTTATAGTACAACTCCAATTTAATCTAAATTAAATTTTCTTTAAGGCTAATGCGCGTCCAATGTTCACAAGTATCTCTTTCAAACAGCAATACCAATTCAAAAAGAATAAATTAATAAAAGTTTCTGGTTAGCGACAACTTTTCGAAAATCACTACTCTTCCAAGAAAAATCCTGCAGGTTGCCGAATCCCACAAAAGTGGTAAAATTTAATCAGATTTCCAACGGTACACTCCAAACTGAGATTATGAATTATGATATTTAACTGAAATGTGAGTAATTTTTCAGGTGTAGTGGTTAAGATCGATAGGTCGAGGGCGGGATTTCAGAAAAGTGTTTTTAAAATTGTAATTTTTCTAAAAACACCTAAAATGTGTGTAATTTGTATATTTTTCTGGTGTAGTGGTAAATGATGTCTTATTTATGAAAATTGATGAAGTATTAAGGAAGTTATGGCGTACCGACAAAAGAAGAGCCCTTGTGAAATAATATATACAAAATTTTATTTAAAGAAATATCAAAGTCTACAACTAATTGTATTATGCAATTTGATACTAGTAGCTTGTACCACTTCAGGTGTCCCCAGTTGAATTCCTTCCTTGTTAGGAAGGATTCTTAGGATGACCTGAAGTTTACCTTACGCCATCCAAACACACCCTGAATGCGACGTGGGCAGTTATATCCTGAAGAGAAAGTATATCCATCGATATCAATCTCATTTAATATAATTAAATTGATTTTTTTTTTACTCCACGGCACTTCACTGCCTTAGAGGAAGGATGATTGGTGCTGGATAAGGATTGGGCTATAGGATTAGGATGATTGATTAATTTACTATGAAAAGGTGATAAGCAGCTAAGGATTATGTCTTGGACAAAAAGGATATTAAGGTCCTTATGGAGGGAGGAGCCAAAGCTAAGGCTGAGAAAAATTTAAGTCTTCCAGTAATAACGTTATAACAAAGATATTTTTTTTTTGTTGTTAATATTATTGCACTGAAAATAAAGGCCACACATTTTTCCATTCAACTACACCATCTATTTAAACAGGCAACATTATAGTTTAAATTGTTTTCAGCAGAACATTAAAAACTACCTTCCTCTCCTGATCTCTATTGTAACTAGATGAATATAATCAATAAAGAGAAGGATTCATGAGAACAAAATGTATTTTGTAATAACATATAACACAACTGTACTGTCTTTGGTTTTTGCCAAGCAACTACACTCCATAGCATATGAAATATACCACAATCTCTCAAAGCCTTCCCTGGTCCTAAACAAAACATAATCAGTTTTAATAGTGTTTCACGAAAATTTGGTTCATTAAACGTCTTTGCAAATGGTGGAACAAAAGGGAGGGGAAAAGGGAATATATATCACGGAAGTTAACACATGCTCAATTGAAATTTTCAAGCTATCTGAATGGGCTACAACTTCATAAAAATAGTTTGATTTATTTTTATTGAGGGATACAATCATTAAACTTGCCTGAAGCATTAAAGTATAAAGTTTGGTTGGACAGGCATCAGGTTTATATAGCCTCTCTCCTTCTCGATCGATCTGAAATACAAGAAAAATAATTAATTTATGTTTTTACAATCAATTAAAAATGAAGATGGTCTTAAGCTATTATCAGGCTGTACCGTATGAAATGTCAGTTTTGTTTACTTTGCGATTTAATCCTTTCCCTTTTTTATTTCATTATTTACAAACATCATTGTTATTCACATAGAATTAAAGCTCTTTTATTCTTATTATTTAATCAGTAACTTGCGTACTGTGTTGTGAGAACGATCCTCTGAGAAAAAAATAAAACTTAAATTATGACTTCAACGGAAATCCCTATTATTTTTTGTTATGAATTTAAGCTCGGTCTTAGCGCTGCTGATGCGTGCATGAACATTAACACGGTGTTCGGGGAGGGAACGGTGAATGAACGAACTGTTTACCGGTGGTTTTCCAGGTTTTGAAGTGGAAATTTTGTCCTTGACAACGAGGAGCGAGGAAGGCCAGAAACCAAGCGTGACAATGACCACCTGAAAGAAAGGGTTGAAGCTTGTCCCTCAAAAAGCAATATGCCAAAGAACTCGGAGTAGGAGCCACGGCAGTTTCAAGACATTTGAAGGAAATCGGAAAGTCCAAAACTGACATTTCATACGGTACAGCCTGATACTAGAAGAAGACAAAATCATTCCCATAACAGGCAGGCTGCAAGGGCCCACACATACTGTAAAGTCAATTCTTGACCACTCGGCACACCAGGGAGATAGTGTGGTCAGTACTATTAATAAATTAATTAAAGGCTGGGTGGGCCTAGAGACGGTCTGGGACCCCCCAACCCACAATCGAAGACACTTGAAGATGAAATCTTTAGATCACTCAAGGTTTGAACTTAGGTCCTCCATTATATTAGTCCAGTGCTCTACCACTGAGCTAACCTCGCCCCTATTTTTTATAATAATAATTTCATCACAAAACAAGGATAATAACAGTTTTTCATAACTTTAAAGAAAATTATTATAATAAAATAAAGAGACATCTTGTTAGGGAGAATATTTTTACCATAAACCACAACTGTTGGAGAAAGAAGATAAATTTAAACATCATTTATGGAATCCCTGTAAAAAAAACCTTAAACAAAATAGTTGAATGATAATATTAAAATTTATAATTAAGGAATAATTATTCTTTTTGGAATTACTTTTTTAAGATTTATTTTTATTCCTCCTCATTTTTCATTGGAATAAAAAAAAAAGAAGAAAAAAATCACCTTGACAAGTATTTCGGTACCGTTTAGACCAATCCAAGGTTCTTCTCCAAAAGTGAACATTTCCCAAACAGCAACTCCCCACATCCAGGCATCGGAAGCATGAGAAAACTGTCGCCTTTTCAATGATTCGGGAGCACACCAGGGGAATGGTACACGGGAATGAGTGGTCATTACATAACAATCAGTCTCTTCAGGAATCGCACGCATCAGTCCAAAATCACCAATCTTTACCTAGAAACAGTAGGTAGAAACAAGTTAGTACATAATTTGTTTTTAATTTAAAAATCGTTTGTAGCCAGTTATTGCAAAATATAATTCCTTATACTTCAAGAAAAACAATAAAAAATTGGATTTCTTTTCAAAATTGCTCAACGAATACAAAAGAGTTAATTAACATTAAAGCATTCATCATTCTATGGGTCGATCATGGAAAATAGATACCTACTGTCCGTTTTCTTAGAGCACTAATGTTGAGTGATCAAACTCTCACACTATCTGTTTCGAAAACTACTTTCTTTTTGTCTTTATGTAATATATTATTACATTATAATAATAATAAATTCTTCAAATCATTATTTTTAGAAAAATTAATTTGCCAGGCTGGTATTTGTACAATCTCTCATTTTATGCTTGGGCATGTTCAAAAATTATGCCATGGGGCTTTATACCACAGCATGGCAAGTTAATTCATCTCTAGCCTGTTCACGTAGACAGAAAATTTCTATACGGAAATTTTGAGGGAAATATTCCCGACGGTTCCACCATTTGCAAGCTCCAATTTCAAGAAACAACACGGGACAAAGGAAATAGTGTGCAATATTCATCAATACTTAGCCGCACCTAAGACTAAGACCTTTAAACCACATAGTGATAAGGTTATAGCAGAGAATTTTGAACACCACGCCACTTTCTTGCACAGGAAATATAGGCCACAACCTTTTCCCTCCAACTAAACCATCTATTTGAACAATATGATAAATATGAAACACTATCTCCCTTGCCTGACCTCTCAAAGCCTTTCCTGGTCCTAAAAGAAGCACAACCATTTTTTATTGAGTTTTAAAGTAGCGTGTTTTTCATTGTAATGGAAATGCAAATGGTGGAACCGTCGGGATTATTTCCCTCAGGATTTCACACATGCGGGATTAGAACTATTCCATCTAACTCAACGGGCTATAATAGAGCCTTGACTTCATGTAGGCAGAAAAGCATTATACACTCCTCGTCAAAAAAAACGCAACACCCTAAAATTTATTGATTACACAAGTTTTTAATTGAAATAAAAAATATTAAGTTGATGTTTCTTATCAGACAAATACATAGGAGGAGAAAAACAACAATTTCATTTGAATTCCAGCACTTCTTCTTATCTTTAATCCTATTGTTTATAAACAGCACTAATTCCATAGTCATTCTTATCGACTTAGCGGTACAAAAAAAAAATTACTAGGGCTCAGTATCAGTGTTAATTTCATCAAGTACGCATTATTTTAGAATTTGTTAGTAATTATGGCACGGTTAGATAGAGATGACACAATTAGGGCAGTGACGATGCACCAAGAAGGCCGTAGCACACGTTACATTGCTAATCAACTTGGGGTCCATTTTTCAACTGTCGCGCGGGCCTTGAAACGATTCAGAGAGACAGGAGGATACACAAGAAGACCTGGATCGGGCCGACCACGGGTCACATCAGCGGAAGACGACCGTTTTATCCGGCTCCAGACTCTCAGAAATCGGCTAATAACAGCAAACGACTTAAGAAACTTGGTCGCTGGTGTCCGAAACTTACATGTTTTGGTATCAACAGTTACGAGACGAGTGAGGAATACTGGACTGAGGGCACGAAGGCCCATGGTTGGACCACTTCTCTCCAGAGAACACCGAAGAGCCCGCCTTAGGTTTGCCCAGGAGCACCGAGATTGGACTGTCGATGACTGGAGACGAGTCCTGTTTACCGATGAGACCAGAGTGGCGCTAAACTCTCCTGACGGACGCAGAAGAGTGTGGAGGAGGCCAGGTGAGCGATACAGCCAATGTTGTATAGTCGGAAGGGAGCCTTATGGTGAAGGCTCCGTGATGTTCTGGGGTGGCATCTCATGGGAAGCTCGCACTGAGTTAGTTTCGATTCACGGGGGCCCTTTGACTGCACAAAGATACGTGGCAGACATTTTGGAGGACCATGTCATGCCATATATGCCATTTATTGGTGAAAATGCATTTCTTATGCATGATAATGCAAGGCCACATGTTGCCCGTATTGTTAGGGACTAACTAAACGAAGTCAATATCGACACATTGCCGTGGCCAGCGCGGAGTCCTGACCTAAATTGCATGGAACATTTATGGGACAGACTAAAAAGAAGTGTTCGAGCCAAGGAACCAGCACCATTCAACCGCAGGGAGCTTGAGGCTGCCGTTTTGGAAGAGTGGGAAAGATTACCTCAGGAGGCCATCCAGGACTTGATCAGAAGCATGCCCACACGTATGGAGGCTGTCGTTCGAGCAAGAGGTGGCAACACTGGTTATTAGTGTAAGAATAGTCAATTTAATTTTAAAAAAGTTAAAATTTTGTTTCTTCATTTTTAGGATACATTTTTATTTTTTGTTTGTAATTAAAGGAATTAAATTTTTTTTTCTGAAATACACTTTTTATTACACCTATGTACTTGTATTATAAGACACAATAAGGTATGATAATCTGCTTCAGTAAAAACCCAGTGAAATTAATAAATTTTAGGGTGTTGCGTTTTTTTTGACGAGGAGTTTATTTATCAGTAGCCATATGTTACTGTCCAATAAGGCCCTAATAGGGTTTAAATTTATCAAACCACTGCATATTACACAAGATATGAAGTTAAAAATTTGTAAATTAAGCCAATGTTAGTGCATAGCATCCTACATAATGTATTGTGGTTAAATAACTTTAAATCATTGTAGGGGAACAGACTCCTGAGCCTGAAGATATTGTCATATCGACAATATCTTCGATTGTCATTGTCGACTTGTGATCAATATAACTCTATGTTATCTATCTGTAGCTTTACTCCATTATAGGACTTGCTTGTTGCGATATGAATCCTATTGATCGATTTGGTTGAGGCTCCTGCACATAGAAATGAAGAATTGGGCACAAATTCTGAACTGGCAAGTTAATTTTTCCAATGTTAAAGATTCAAAAATCGTGGCAAAGATGGTTTAAACTATCCTGTGTAATATAAAGTAGTTTAATAATAATAACATGTTTCTACTGTAAAGTTATACAAAACTAACCTGATCAACCGAGGCCATAAGAACGTTCCGGCAAGCAAGGTCCCTATGAAGATATCTTTTCGCTTCTAGATATGCCATGCCTTGAGATACTTGAGTAGCGTAATCCCAAAGAAGGGATATAGATAGTTGTCCCAGCTGCTTCCGGAGATAATCAAGCAGGGAACCTAGAGGTGCCAGCTCTGTTATCATCATCAAAGGCTGGCTGAGTACTATCCCATAAAGTCTGAAATAAATTAAGTAATTAATTCACTTAATTCATCATCCCACTTTCCATAATTCAGGGGAATGTATGACATTTTAACAATTTTTCTCAAATAATGACAAATTTTCTCATTTTAAAAATAATTTAAAGATATTTTTGTCATCCTCGAGCATATGTCCATTTGTTTTGCTTCATAGTCAACATGGCAGATCATAAGCAAATGAGATTATGGGAAGATGACGAGCCGTTGAAAGCACTTCAAGGTACAATTTCGTCTGATTCGATGGTAGAAGTATCCAACGATTTATTCGAATAAATGGAGTGTGAATATGAACCCCACTATTACCTCTAACTCTATTAAAGGCCCAAAGCCCTTATGAAAAAGGAGGACGGGAACATTTGTCAAAAAATTTTCAATTAAAGTCTAAACAATAATTAGTTTAGAGCCTTCTGCAAATTCAGGAACATAAATATGCTTTAGGTCCACCCGACAAACCTGTATAATGTACTTTATAACATACAGTCTTCTTTTTCGGATATGGCGCATGCGTGAACGCCAGCGGACAGTTGAGGCTGTAACATATGTTATGTATAACATATTCTACTGTAGAGACAACACAAAGGTTTGAATAATGGAGGGAAAATAATAAATAGACATATGTTAAGAGTGTATTGACATTCCATAAATATAGTAATTAATAACTTTATATCGATGTTGTAGGTATACCTGACCAGTTTGGGATGATCTAGGGAATGCATCGCTTGAACCTCACGCATGAAGTCTTCAAATATTCCAGGCTGCGTGAGAGCATCAGCCTTGAGGACCTTCACTGCGACAGGCTTCTGACGACCCGTAGGAGTTGTCCATTCTCCCTTCCGTACAACACCAAACGAACCGTCTCCCAACTTATTACCAAGCCTGGCAACAAAGATTAAAGCAATGTACACCAATTCAAAAGAAAAATTACAAACACAATTTAAATCTTTATATGTTCTTAATAAGCACTCAATAGTAAAATGTCAATCTTATAAATAAAACTATTATTAGGTCATCCCAAAAGTAATGTCGGTTTTTATAATTCTGAATGTTTATATTACTAATACTTTTCAATTTATTTTTCTTTAACATTTTTTGTTTATTATAACATTAAATACACTTCTATTTATCATGTTTTGGCAGAC
The DNA here is from genome assembly GCA_946811695.1 of Gonocerus acuteangulatus. Lineage (NCBI taxonomy): Eukaryota > Metazoa > Arthropoda > Insecta > Hemiptera > Coreidae > Gonocerus > Gonocerus acuteangulatus. The sequence goes on along the minus strand of OX328129.1, from coordinate 60,041,953 downwards.
AAAACTTATTTATTCTATGCTGAAATTAAGTTTTAAATGGATCTGCCACGACACCACTTACACCATTGTTATGCTTTGAGAATTCGATAAAGGAGAATGTGCTGGTTCAACTTATCGAAAACTTGTAGAAATACGTATATGGCGAAAATGGTCTCAGATTATCACCTTATCAGCAGTCTCCAGATAAGATTAAGCAACTGGAACATGAATTCAGTCATGAAGGGCTTTGAAGTGAAGGGCTAGCTTTCTTTAAATCAAATCCAAACAATTTTTTCAGAAAATCCATGCAAAATTTGGTTTCAAGGTGGCAAACTGTTATACAACAAGATGGTAAATACATTTTTGATTGAACTTGTTTCATTGATTTTATCCTATACCTTATAGCACACCATTAAAAACATTACTAATGGAATGAACTGATACAATTCCATTATTTTATGAATAATTATACCATTTTTTTAAACAATAAAAAATATAGATGCTCATGGCAAAAAAGCAGATGTCCCATAAAAAATAATAAATATAATATTCTGTTTTTTAAAAATTTGATTTAAAACTTCCGAATTATGCTTATTTTTTATTTCGTAAGTTAATTTAATAGATAATACGGTTATTCCATTTTTCTGATGATAACAGCTACAGCTAAAGCTTTTGTCTAAGAAGTGGAGAAAATAAAAAGGTTAAGATAGATGATTAATAATCTTGTCATAATAATAAATAATAAGGTTTTAATAATAATAATAATAAATAAGGTTTTAAGGTCAAAAGATTTAGAAAAAAATTCTTAGTCAATTAAATATCTTTCTTTGAGATCCTTTTTAAAACAATAAGTGCTTAAACCAGGGTGTAAAAAAATCAAAAAAATCGGATTTATTTGATTTAAATCAGATTTTTTTTATTTAAATTGAATTTTTTTACTAAAACCGGCTTTAAAAAAGAAATCTGACTTTTTAAATGTATCTAGTCTATATAGAGAGCTGGTTATTACCTAGTTGTTCATTATATAAACCTGTAACTAAAATATTTGTTTATTTACAATGCAAATAATAAAATAACTATTCTAAAGTGGTGGGTCTTAAGTGGATAATTTTGGGAGCATAGCAGAATTGACGGATCATATATACAGGGGTTGAAGTTGACCTATATTTTAAAACAGGAATTTCTATAAATTTAAAGACTTAAATCAACAAAAATCATTAATTTTCAGCGATTAAATTTAAATGTACAGAAACTCTGGTCTCAAAATATAGGACAATTTCAACCCCTGTATATACCTATAATGACTTAATTTTCAAATTTTAAAACAACAATTTTAAAAATGAAGCTTTACAGAAATATTATATTATTGAATATATCGTCAATCACTAGGGAACAGATGTAATTGTTTTTACATATTCTTTTCTGATTCGTAAATCCTAAGTATTGATGTAATTCTGCACGTTTTAAGTGTGTATTTAAACAGTTTTTTATTTTACATATTTTGTCAAAACTCCTTATTTTTACATATTCTGCCATAAATACATATGTTTGCTACATATTTTAATATTCTTTTTATTTTGTATTTGAAGAAATAAAGGAAAACCCTTACAGCGGCAATCATTGGAGGACCAGAACTTCCTTTGGGAAGAACGTCTTCCTTCAGATTACAGCAAGTTCAGGAGTTGAGGCCCGGGGATCAGGAGCAGAGAGCATTGTTTTGCAGGTGGGTGCTGGACATGTTGGAACGTCATCCAGACTTCCTCCAGCGGGTATTGTGGATGGAAGAAAGTTTGTTTTCCAACGTTACCGTCCACAGCAGGCAAAATGGACGAGAATAACTTGGGCATTTAAAAGAATTTGGAGAAAGTCTGGCAGCTTGCCTCAGAAATGAAGTCCGAAATATTTAAGCTGGTGAACGGGCACAATTGCTATGGGCGCTGGAGTGATAATTAAGTTATAATTAAGATTATTAAGTTTTTTTTTTTTATTTCTTTTAGGAAGAAATTTTTTTTCCTGCACATGGGCTAGGACAATTATTCTATCCTCTATTCTAAGAGCGACTCGATGACTGGTTGGTTCATGAAATTAACACGTCCAGGGAAATCCTTAATGATTAATTTCAGCGATTGGTTGAAAGCTTATGGCCAGGAGCTCTTGATAAACTTCGAGAATAACCTCATGAAGGCATTTCTGTCAATTGTAAAATATGAGTTCTGGTCCTCCAATGATTGCCGCTGTGAGGGCCGTTGTTCAATATACTTACATTATTTTATACTGGAAGACGTTTTTTTTTTTAAAAAAAAATCAAACGAGGTATTTTTGTGTAAGGCAATGTTAGAACATGCTAAAGAAAAAAAAATTATCAAAATTGGCCACCATTTGTCGATTGTAATAGAATGGCCCACGTATACGCTGTTAATGGTCATTTTGACCAAAAGGAGTCATTTCTGACCTATGGTGCCATTGACTTTTTTCTTCCTCATGATTCGCAGTTTTGAAATATGCAATAAAAAAAATTTTACCTTGGAATAACATTTCAAGGTCAATTTTGTGGGGCTAATATGAGGATTACTTTTTCCGATCTCGCATTGGAGAATCATCTGGCCAATGGATGTCCATTATTTTTGTGATACCCTGTACAAAAGGCATGCTGTTAGTGGATAGCATTAGAATCATACGAGAGTAATAGAGAAAATCCAGGTTTTTGAAGGAGCTACTGGGAATAAATTTAAAATAAAGTGAAAAGACAGTCAAGAATAAACCCCTGGATGGAAAAATATCCACATTATTGGAGATATCCATAGTGGCAAAACAATTAACAGTTTAGTTGAATCCCACTCTTCAGAGCAGTTGATTGTAGCCTTCAAATACACACCAGAGGCTTTAGCAGATGTTGAAAGATAATTCAGTCACTTCAAAAGTATACTCAGATCAGATCGGCATCATTTCACGTTTGAAAATTTTAAAATTAAGATGTAGCAAACAATCTTCCAAAATAATGTTCATCTTTAAAAATTTTCAACTTTTCCTCCTTTTATAATGAGTTCCTAATTTGTATTTATGCTTTATTTTTCAATATTTTAAACAGTTTTAGTCATTTTATTCTATACTTTTATTCTTTCCATTAATAATAACAGAGTTCCTACTTATTATTTATGCTTTTCTTTTCAATATTTTTTAGTGTTTAAGGTATTTGTTTACTAAATATTTTCAATTTTTTATTACATATTTTATTATAAATAGTTAAAGATATATGTAAATATTTTGAATTTTATGTTACATGAACATCCGTTCCCTATTAATCACGTACACTAACAGTAATATTATTTATTTAAAGCTTTGAACAAAAAACCCAGTTTGTCAGCCTTTTAACATCTAATTAGGTAGTTTCTCATTTGACTGTGAACAAAAACAAGGGTTGAAAACATTCGTTCAACCCCTGCAGAAGTTGCTTTTCCTGTCATAAGCTGCTCTATTATTAACAGTTCTTTTGAGAAAATAGAATATTTTAAGACCGACGAAGACTTCCACCAATTTAAAGCATTCACTTCGTCCACTACCTGCCAATCTCTTTTATCTTAAGCTTAAAAGGAGATTTATTTGCAGAATTAAAAACAAAGAAAGGGTCATAAAAGAAACAGACTTTGAATAGATAAGAATGGTCAAGAGAGTGTAGGCCCTAGGGACAAAAATAAAGATGAAATGTTGAAATGGCTGAAAAAAAGGCAGAACTAGTTAGATTTAAGTTAAAAAAATAAACTGAAGTTAAAAAAAATATACAATAATAAAATCAATTGGTTTAAATCAATAATTTTTTTTTCATGTAATAAATTGATTTAAATCAATGATTTTTAAAAAAAAAATCAAATGATTTTAATCATGATTTAAATCACTGATTGAAATCAATTGATTTAAATCGTTGACACCCTGGCTTAAACATATGATTACTTAGAATTTCATAGCTAAAGTAACATACATAATCATACTATGATTGCATATTGACTGATTACATAATAAAAAGGAGGCCCAAAAAATTCGTATTGATGTTTTCCAAGCTGAATCCCAATTCTTCTCTGACTGCTTATGAGTATTAAGGTGTAACGAATCGACCCATAAGGTTGTGGGTTCGATTCCCACTAGGCTTTCTTTCATAAAAAGCCTGTAGATAATTTGCCCCAAAATATCTGAAATATGACTAAAGAGCTTTTAAAATAAATAATAAACATACACAACATCCTTTTCCTGAATGAGGCAGGTCAAGGCTGACGAAACTTCTATTTCCACCCTCTTGCCGGAAGCCTTGCTGTTCGTTCCGCCAGGAATAACTCTTTTGAGTAGACTTTTCCGCCATTGAGACGCCCTCTTCTTCTTGATCGCTTCAAGGAGCCGCCGAGCAGCAGGCCTACCCATGCTGATTTTCTCAAGGTCTTCGGGAGTGACATAGTCAAAATGCGACAGCCTTGTAATCTGCAAAAAATAATAAAGTAACGGATTTAAATCAAAGAGAAGACAAGGAATTGATTAATAGCAAGATATGTTATTGATTACCATTTTAATTAATATTTTCTGTTTTAGAAATAATCTTTATTTCTAGAATGTACGTGTTAGTCTATATTTATCTAAATCCAGACAATATTATTATCATACGCAGAGGAGATACCCCTACAAGAATTTAAATTTATTAAATAGATATCTCTCCCAGGAAGACAAATTTCATTTCTCCTTTTTACATAATTTTCCAAGATCTTGGCTTGAAATCGACTTATTGAGGAGAAATTTACGTATTGTGACTGTAGACTACATATTCACATCATCGTGCCAATGCCCATAAGCTGACAGAGGGAGGAAATGTGCTACAACCAAGTTGTGATCGGTATGGTATTTACATACATACATATATATATATATATATATATATATATATATATATATATATATATATGTGTGTGTGTGTGTTAATTTTAACAAAGGTTTGGTATCTAATGGTTTGGGATTTGAAGAAATGTTTAAAAAATTCATTCATGAATGCAAGCCCTCAGGAAGTGTTAAAAGGCAACATTTGAAAACAAATTTAAAAGCAGCTTCACTTTATAGTATACACACACATATTGTTTTATGTGTGTGTGTATATATATATATATATATATATATATATATATATATATATATATATATATAAACAAAGGTACAGATAATAATAAGTGGCAGTATTCTTCAGTAAACCATGAGGGGCAGAGGAAGCCCGAGCTCTGATAAGGCAAGCAATGTGTGAAAGCAAGTGTCTTTTCCCAGGGCATTAAAACAATGAGTCAGGAGAAAGTCTAGTTCAGAAGAAGGCTATCAGTTGATCAAAGTATTTTTCTCCAATAGAACCTTCAAAGTTTCTATTGGTTTTCTTAGCCAACAACTACTCAAAAATCAATTAAGATATTTTATTCCACAACTATTCCTCTAAAGATGTTGTTTTTTATTCCAAACAAAAAAATCAATCCCATAAGGGACACATGGGACAGATACTATAGAGGCATCTGATTCTTGACTATAAAGCACACTAGGGAGACAGTGTGGACAGTACTATGCTAACGCAGCCTGATTTTCCCCTTTACAGGTACCCATTATATTAATTTAAGGCTGGGTGGGCCTAGGGACGATCTGGGATCCCAAATCCAACCCTCGAACGACGTCACTAGAAGATAAAATCTTTAGTGTGCGCTCGGGTTTGGAACCTGGGTCCTCCATTACATTAGTCGAGTGCTCTACCACTGAGCTAACCTCCCCCCCCCCCCCTCGAGCCTAAAGTAGATGTTAATTTCATATATACATATATAAATTAATATAATGGGTACCTGATATTAATTTAAGGTTGGGTGGGCCTAGGGACGGCCTGGAACCCTGAACCCAACCCTTGAACACTGCACTAGAAGATAAAATCTTAATGATGATTAGATAGTTAGCCGTCGAGGTGATAAGTAAAGATGGAATGGTTGGGATTCGGCTAAATAAACCTCAATATGATTTTGTTTTCAAAAAATCTATATTTCGGACGTTTCGGCTACTCATTGGCAGCCTTTGTCAGCTAAAATGACAAAAAAAAGAAATTAATACAAAAACAAAAAAAAAAAATTATAATTGTGATAGGTAACAGAACTATAGATACAATTAACTTATAAAAGAACATATCGTCTTAAATTCTTAGAATGAAAAAGTAAATAGGTACAATAATTGATTTTAATAGTAATTAGTAACATTAATTGATTTTACAAAGAAATAAGAAACTACATACCAATGGCAAATATAGTAGCTAATAGTAACATTAATAAATTTTACAAAGAAAATAAGATACTACATACCAATGGAAATGCTGAGCGGCAGAGGAAGACCAAGGTAGGCAATTAAGTAACCATTGTGAAAGTGTCTAAGGAAAAAGGAATCTACTGGAGTATATGTAGCTGAAAACAGCAGGTGGTGGGAGAAATGTCGGTAAGGATCAAAAGGCATGTTTATGACAGGAAAGGAGAAAGAGGTGTTAATGGAAGGATACCCAAGGGGCATGGTAAAAATCTAACTGGGAGTTAGGGAAGAACCTTCCAACACTGTCTCTCCCAATTCTTCCCTAACTCCCAGTTCCCAAATGTTCCGATCTCTACCATTTACACCTGGACTGACTGATAAACTTACAAAGACAATAAAAAAATCCTACCCTTCCCTAAATTTTGGTTTCAAAACTACCAACAAACTCAAAACCCTCTATACCAAACTCAAAGATCCCATCCCTTTTGAACAAACCACCCGTTGTGTTTACCAAGTCCCTTGCCAAACCCCTTCCTGTAATGGTGTATACATAGGAGAAACCATAAATGACATTCACTCACGTCTTACACAACATAAACGAACCATCACTAATAAAGAAATAGATAAATCTGCACTTGCAAAACACACCATTACACAAAAACACACTTTTAACTTTGATGACACGAAAATTATTTCTACACAACGAAACAAAAAAAGACTACAGATCTCGGAATGTGTACACATAAACTTAAACAAAAACAATATAAACTACAAAACTGACCAACAAGGCATTTCTCCTATGTGCGCTAATATTTTCCAAATACTCTCCCGACCTCCCACCTAGATTTTTACCATGCCCCTTGGGTATCCTTCCATTAACACCTCTTTCTTCTTTCCTGTCATAAACATGCCTTTTGATCCTTACCGACATTTCTCCCACCACCTGCTGTTTTCAGCTACATATACACCAGTAGATTCCTTTTTCCTTAGACACTTTCACAATGGTTACTTAATTGCCTACCTTGGTCTTCCTCTGCCGCTCGGCATTTCCATTGGTATGTAGTAACTTATTTTCTTTGTAAAATTTATTAATGTTACTATTAGCTACTATATTTGTCATTGGTATGTAGTTTCTTATTTCTTTGTAAAATCAATTAATGTTACTAATTACTATTAAAATCAATTATTGTACCTATTTACTTTTTCATTCTACTCATGCTAAGAATTTAAGACGATATGTTCTTTTATAAGTTAATTGTATCTATAGTTCTGTTACCTATCACAATTATAATTTTTTTTTTTTTTTTTTTGTATTAATTTCTTTTTTTTGTCATTTTAGCTGACGAAGGCTACCAATGAGTAGCCGAAACGTCCGAAATATAGATTTTTTTAAAAACAAAATCATATTGAGGTTTATTTAGCCGAATCCCAACCATTCCATCTTTACTTATCATAAAATCTTAAGAACATGGACAAGTTTTGAACTCAGATCCTCCAGATGATTAGTTTAGTACTCTACCACTGAGCTAACATCCCCACGTCCGTTTTTTCTATTAGTAGTAAAAGTTTCAATCGCATATTTATGACTCATTTTGCATGCTTTTTTTTTTCCATTTCATTTCCCAACCTTAAATCTAATTCATATGTTGAACCGAACTGGAATTCTTAAAAAAATGTTATTATGTGGATATAAATTTTAAATTTTTTTTGATAGATTTATCTTTCTATGTGTGTGTGTGTATAATTCTGAAAATTTTCATTGAAATAGGTCTTGCATGCAAATAAAAAAATTATTATTATTATGGGATGTGTTCTTCTCAGTTTCCTGGGGTAAATTCTTTCAGGGGCTATTGCCAACCAGAAGAATTGTTGTTTTTATTATAATTTTTTTTTCTTTCTTTGTTTTCATGTATCTTATCACGGGCGTTCGTTCAAGAATTTTCGAACTAATATTGCAGTGTCGAGCAGTACACATAGTCCCACATAATATCCAACATATAGTAGCTTTAGTTAAGTTTTGTTAAAAATGTTGCTTGGCACTGTTTTGCCCCAACCCCTTTAATTGCAATATTTGATTTTCCCTCTAAAAATTCTAGTTGTTGTAGCAAATCATTGTTTTCAAAAGTTTATAACACAGCCAAATTTAAAACTCATCATCAACATTTTTTGCCTCAGGAGTTCTCAAATTAATACAAATACCTTTTTAGCCAACAAAAATTAATTCTCAAAAGATTGGCAAGTATGCAGTGTATATTAAAACTCAATGTATTTGGGCAACAAGCTTTGTTTTTAAACGTAGAATTTCTGTCTTCCATTTGTTGTTAAGGTTTTATGTTTTAAAGAAAAAAAGGAAGAAGATTCGTCCAAGTTTTAGAAGAATAGTACTTTTCGTCATGGTTGATTTCACTCTTCCTTTCATAGCTCTCCCCCTTTTCGAGGCCTACTCCCTCCTTCTTTTTGTCTGGTCATCTTTATTCTATTGCTGTTGTTGACCGTGACCTAATAGTAGTCAATATTTCTATTATATGTATGCGGTTTGTATCCTGCGTGTAAAGCGGCTAAAGCAATAATTTAGTCATGGCTTTTCCTTTCATTTTGTTGTTGTTATTGTTATTTAGGACTGCGCAGAGTTTTGTTACAAATGGATTTATTGTCCTTTATTTTATAAAGACAATTTACAAGGCCAAGAATTAAAGCAATTCCTTTGTATACTTAGACATCATAAGCTTACATTGTTTTATATAAACAGGTACATTGGGTTGACACACCTTAAATACAACAACAAAAAACATATGATCAGAAATTATTTAATTAATTTAATTTAGTACTGAATTGTAGATAACATAAATAGAAGAACAAATAAGTAATGTTATTTATAAACATATTTTTTTTTATTTGCCTGCAACACCTATTCCAATGAAACATTTTCAGAATTATACACACACACATAGATAGATAAATCTATCAAAAAATGTTTAAGTTTATATCCAAGATTTTTTTTAAGAGTTCCAGTTCGGTACCCATGCAAAGTATCGCATGTGAAAAGTGGTTTAGTACCTTAATGATGACTCTATATAAATTTCATCTTATGATTTATTTTAATCAGACTTAATGCACATTCGTTAGTTTGATTTTCTGTAATTGATAATTATTTTTCTTTAATTTTCAAGAGTTCAATTCAAGAGTTTGCCACAACATACATCCGTCAAACAGCAATCAGTATATCATTGAAAATGAATTCACATTTGATACTTTGCATTTGTATCGACGATATTATTGAAATTTGTTTTATACTTTTGCCCAAAAATTTCAAATAAAGAGATCAAATTTAGCACTAAGCACCTCATAAAAACAGCAAATCACTGTTAAACATAGGAAGTAATAAAGAATCAATTTGATTAAATAGACAATCCATTTTTTATCAATTAAATAACCATTATAAATAATTTTGGCAAGTATTCTCTGGCTAAACAAGGAGATACTAGAATCCCCCTTTTTTTGTGAACAAGGTAAAAAAAAACAAAAAAAAAAAAAAAAACAGTACACTGATAATAAGAGGTATCAATGGGAGGTAGAATGAATAGAGGACAGGTCAATGATCCAGGAATAATGGAGAAAGGACAATTAGAAGTAATGATGACTCTGTAAACAGCTTCCTCAAAAACACTACATCCTGATATTTATCAGAAATTTTGATTTAAATATGCAAATAGTATTGAGAAAATTATTATTTTATATAATAATACTTAGTATTTTTATTTTAATAATAACAAATTTTTATTTTATTTTATACAGTAATCTTATTTTCAATTTCTAATTGAAATTTTGTTTAATCCAATCAAAGTTGGTACACCTGGATTGATTATACAGGGTATGACAACTCCCTGGATAGGTTTTATTTTATCAGGTGAAAGTTTATTCAAATGTCAAATTAAAATTGCCAATAAGAGAAAATGTAATGACGGTGAAAAACTTGGCAATCTGATATTTCAGAAATACTTGAGGCAGCAGAAAAAACATGACATTCAATTATTACAAGCTAAATCAATACCGATAAAAGAGATTATCTAGTAAGTAATACCCTAATCCAAATTAAGTTAAAATAAAGAATAAACCCTGCACAGAAACTGTTAGAAAGAAAAAAAAAAATCAAGGAAGTTTATATATGTATGTAAATGTTTCTGTAGGATCTTAAATTATCATAAAAATGAGACCTTTGTCATATTTAGCTAAATGGCCCCAGGCACAATTACACTTATCAATCACGTCATTTTCCTGGTGACATTAGCAAACGAAGACAAAATTGGCAAAAGTAGGAATAAATTTAAATAAATTACTGACTGATGTGATGGTGATAAAACAATAGCATCTATTTTCAAAATGTAAAGATTTAATAAAAAGTAAAAAAAAAAAAAAAAAAAAAAAAAAAAAGATAATACTCAATATACATAAAATTATAGAATTGTTTATAAGAAAGTTTGTAAACAAATTCAGTTTTAAATAAGATTCAGGGATAAGAAAATGTGATTCTAATTTCAATAAAAACAACTAATTAATAAAAAAAAAACAGAAATGTGTTTAAACTCAATTAAAACTAGGTTCAATCAAATGAACCATAAATCTTAAATATGTTTAATTGTTCTCTTAAATAAGAACTGAAAACAATTTGTTTGGTCTATAAACATTAATCCAGTTTATGATACGTTATAATAAAACAGAAAATAATTTAAAAAACGGCTTTCTGAACACATAAAATTGTATAAAAAATATTCTTCAATTATCTGGTTGCAAATGCCAAATAATAGTTACAGTTATAAAAGAAATGGTAAATTCCCTTTGTTGTGGGTGCTCCAAATATCAAGAAATAATAACTGAATCACACAGACTTCACAAGATTCAATTCTGTAGTAATCAAAACAATTTCAGGGAGGTTTAATCCACTGTTTTGTCATGAAAATCAAGAATTATAGACTTAGAAGTCATATTGTATCTATTAATCTCTATGAAGCACAAGCTAATGTGTCAGGGTATCATTTCCATGTGACAGCTTAGAACATTGTTTAGAAATAAATATCACAAAGCTCCAAGTTATTCCCTCACTAGATCTTACACATTTGTTGTCAGAAGATACATTTTGCTAACATGTGTATCCAAAAATTGTCTTCATCCAACTCTTTATACTTTTTTATAATTGTTTCGGCTGAACATGGTCTTCCTACTAGTTATGGAAATACAGTAAAATACAATGAAATAGAGGGAAGATAGGTAAGTGATTTTCGATATTAAAGTAACTAAAATAAACAACACTTCTTCATATTTTGGTACCCCCCCTCCCCGCCAAAATAAAATAAAAAATGGAAAACCTTATCGTTATTAATGAATATGTTCCATAACTTCATGTGCAATTTTTGTATTTCAAAATAATAACATACTTATAGCAGATATTACTTCAATATTTTAATTAATTTCAATACTAAATATATAAATCGTATTTTATTTGTAAAATAAGACCAAATAATGCAATTCAGATTTCATAAGCAAGTTTTGGAAAAGTGCCAATATAATTTCTGAAAGGTAGGCAAATAAAAGTATCTTTGAAAGAAAAACTAATCATAACGCATAAACAGAACTGATGTTTACAGTAAGGCCGAAATGACTTTAGTAAATGGATCATGTTAATCAGAAAGAGATCAAGTACCATTTTCTGAAAAGAAATGAGGTTCCTATGAGCTATTTATTATTCCAACATAGAACCTTACTTAGTTTGTAAATATTGTATAATTTTAGAATTGGAGATTTGAAAAATAATTTACTGAATCTTAGTGAAGCTTCAACTTTAAGGGTAGTTTTCTTAGAATGTAAATATTGTCTCGTGGTCCTTTTCTGTTGTGTGATCCGACTGGGATTACCATCCCTTCTGGGGATCATTTGATAAAAGATGACACTTTATTTAGCATAAACTAGCAATGATTATTATTATTTTTCAACTAGATAAAAATGTTTTTTATAAGTTTGGACATGATTTCTGAAGTGAAATGACAACTTGAAGGAATGAATTATCTTATCACTATTATATACTAAAGAAGAAACAGCATTACCTGTAGTTCATCCCTAATTCTTGACAAAAATTGTTCCAATTGCGTTTCACGAAGGATTTCATGAAGCCATTCGATTCCGCCTTCCTCAGCCATAGTGTGCGAAACAAGACTTAGTAGATAAATTGATGTTACTGGCCGTAGTTCTGGCACAATGGATAATGCTCACCCAATGATATATGCCTTTTGTGCTTCAATCTTATTCAGTAAGGTGGCCTTGCAAATAGAAAAGCTCTTCTCTTGAGTGTAAACAGTTATGCAGTATTGCAAGATTAAAGAATCACTAAACAGATAACTTCTTAAACTAATGGCAATTTTTGATGAACAGCTCACAATAACAATACAAAAACACGCACTTCACTAAATCACAAAAAATACACTAAATAATTTTGCAACGATCTCTTCCTTGTCGGCCTTAGGCTGGCAAAATATTGCCCGAAACGTGACGACACCCTCGAAATCATTCTCGCTTCTGACGATCAAGTGACAAGAAGACCAGTGAAACAAGCAGACAAGAAGACAGCTTCAGAGAAGTGATGTATCTACTCCAAAGAAACCTGACTCCTGGGATAACAGCTGCCGTAGGTTACACGGACTCCCACCCTCAAGGAAGTAGGAAGCTCTGATCCCTAGTCCAGGCACGAATGAAAGTTTTCAGCTGCATACCACAGCTTTGGGAAACCACAGACAAAGCCGCGGTTCGAGAACTGTTTTTTTTTTTTCGGGGTTCTTATCTTATTTACATTAGATAACGGGGAACTTCGAGTACCGTTGGCCTTTGATTGAAGTATCTAAAAATCACAGTATGACGAACGTTTACTTTTTTTTTTTCATTTCAAGTTATGATTTTATAATAAAATCCTGTATGCCTTTTCAGTTAACAGTCAATACAATTTTTATTGACTGTTAACTGAAAAGGCATACAATACGGAAATTCTCAAATTCATGGTATATTTTTTTAAAAATCTGAGTCGCGGGAACTCCGTCATCTTAGCGCGTTTCCGTACATATCTCTACTGCCATTAGTAAAGGAATAGAAACAGTTACTGGTAGGTTTTGATCTTTCGTAAAAATATAAAATAAAATCTCAAAATAATTATCGAAGGAGATCGTCGGTATGACATAGGTTTCAACTGTTTAGTATCATCTGTTGCAATAGAACGAGTACATTAGATAGAAGTACATTACAAATTGTTCGTTTAATTTTTGTCCAAAAATTAAAAATTATTTTTTTATTTTTTTTTTTCTTACGGCGCATCTACATATAGGTCATTAGCGCCGACATCCAGGGTGCAGCGAGGAGTTTTACCAGCGAGCCGTGGGATGATAAAATTCCTGCCGGAGGTTGGGAATCGAACACACCATCTCCCGCTTATGAATCCAAGGCGCTAGCCATTAGACCACGGGAGACCCCAATATAAATATATTATCTATACTTTCTGAATCTACATTTATCCATCTAGAAAGTAATCCGTTAATGACAAAAGAATTCATCCTTTACCTGTTCTAACATTTTCCATTTATTAAGAACATTCCGCTTAAAGCCCACATTCTCTAAAATACCTTTCATACCTGCCTCCCTTCCATTATCACCTCACTTTTATGACATCTCTACACCCCTCTTATCTTAACCCTTAATTGGCGGTCAAAACTCCCCCTCCCACCCCCTTTGCCACAAACTTTACCGTGATCTGCGTGATTCAGAAATGATTTCACATCCGTGAGGTATCCCTCTTCTTATTGGTAAGCCAATTTTAGCATAAATATGCTTTAGCGATGACCAAACTGAAAAAAGTGTCCGCTGGCGTTTGCGAATGCGCGGTGGCCATGTACGAAAAAAGTCCGACTCGCAGGAACTGCGTCATCTTAGCGCGGTTCCAGTTCTTTTTTTTCTTTTTTTTTTTTTTTCTTTTTTACGGCTCATCTACATCTAGGTCATTAGCGCCGACATCTAGGGTTTAGCGAGGAATTTTACCAGCGAGCCGTGGGATGATAAAATTCCTGCCGGAGGTTGGGAATCGAACCCACCATCTCCCGCTTATGAATCCAAGGCGCTAGCCATTAGACCACGGGAGACCCCGGTTCTTGTTCATATCCCTATTCTCATTTGAAAAGCATAGAATAGAAACAGATAATATTTTCCTCGGCCTTTGTTCAAAGGGTTTTATGGCTATACCTGGGGTTAGGGTCGGGTCCGCAAGACCCTAGAAACCTCTTCTAGCGATACTTCATTTCATACGTTTCAATGAATTGGAAAATATCAAAAATTTTCACATATTCCTGTGTTCTTTTACTATAATAATAATTCTACAGATAAAATCAATTAAAAAATAAAATAAAAAACCAACAGCATAAAGGCAATTGAAAATATTCAAAAGACGGCATCGAATCTTTTTCTCTTGGCAAGCTATGTTTCTAACAATGAATTGTTTTTCTTATTTTGCCTAATCTGTTTTATTGTAAAATACATTATCCAAATATAAGCAATTAAAAAATAACAAGGAATAAAAACAGACAAAAAGAACAGTTCGAATAAGCAAAATCCATTACTTTAATGTTTTAAGCACTTATTTCTCCGATTGACATCGCCTAATCAAAACTTTCATCAGAACCTTTTTTGTAGAGCATTTAGTAAGCTTTCTAATGGTATTCTTTCGTTTGCCAAGATTCTCAACCTTTTTCGAGATATTAAGGAAAATATACAGAGTTACCAAAACTTTTTATGTCTGTTAATAAAATATTTTATTCTAACCCTTCCTTAACTCCAAACGTAACCAAAATTTCAACATATTAGTTTTAATGATAGTAAAACATGCAGAAAATGTTTCAACTGAATCCCTTGATTCTAAGTACCCAAACCAAAAACGGTATTCAAAAAGTATTTTTCCAATTTTCTCAAAAACGGTTAAAGCTATCGCCTTGAAAATGGTTTCATTCGTTTTACTAGCCAAAGAAGCCTATAAAACGAGTACTTACAAGCTTATGAACTCAAAAACGTAAGCGTTACGATTTTTTTTGCGCGAATTTCGCCCCAAACGCCATCTTCCAGTGGGCGGATTTTGCTGGTTAACGAACTTGACCTTTCAAATTGGACGACAGATTTTTGTACCAAATTTCATCAAAATCGGACCATCAGGGAAGCCAGAAATCCGCGAACAGACAAATATATATATATATATAAATAAATATATACATATATATATATATATATATATATATATATATATATATATATATATATATATATATACAAATTTTAACCACCGTTATTTTCGGTCTCTAGGGGTTCTGAAACGCGAAATTTTCTAGTCGGCACTTCCGGATTGTTTCATTGTATCAACCTTATAAGCGGGGTTCCTCCCTATGGGGGAGGGAGGAACCGCGCTAAAAGAAGATTGCATGTTATACAGTACATTACATAGATTTGTCGGGTGGAGGACCTAAAGCATATTTATGTTCCTGAATTTGAGCAGCAGACTCTAAACGAAATTAATTTTTTTTATCCTCAGATTCATTTTAAATATTCTTACGTTACCCATATTTTGCATTTTAAATCTGTATCTTAAATGTCAGCTCTAGCTACAACATACATTTACCATATGTATCATTCACCCTCGTCTATTTATAATGTTTTTCCTTAAATTTGAATTGTATATAAATTATTTAACTCTGTCCTAGTTTTACAGCCCTGATTGAATTTCAAGCCGAAACGTTGGCAAAAAAAAAAACGCATTTTCTTATAAAAAAATGTAGTTTTATTAACATATTAAGACCGAACCCTGGTTACATCTTCTAAATTTACTATTTAGTTTTTGTTGGAAGTAATTTTGTAGGCAATTCGTCGCTTATTTAAATAATCTGTTTTTTAGAACTATAATCTCCATTTAGGATTACTTATGGCGTATTATCCTCCAGGAGACGAGGGGAGGGGCGTCCCCTGGATTCTCGTGCCTCTTTTAATAGGGATGCCAGTAGTGTCAAAACTTAAAAACTTTATTGGCTTCGTCGCCGGTATATTACAGGGTATGCATGAAAACCGCCAAACTAGGGGTGTATAAATACTGTGTGCATAATTGAAGAGTTGGGTTTTAGCTTGTGATATATTTCTGCTGAGTAATATCTCTGGAGTCCACGTGGATACGCAGGACCCTTATCAGTGGATGGACCTACACTTATCAGTTCCCCTTTCAAATGCCTTACTGTTTCATCCTGTATTCTACGACACCTCATCGCAGCGAAATTGTCAATGTATAAATGAACCAATGAAAAATAAATTTATTCCGATATATTTGTCCTTTCACAATAATAACTATAATACACAGAAATCAAAGATTAATAATAATGGAAGAGCAAGGAAAGGAAATTTCGATCGGAGAGGAGGGAAAGAGGTTGCTAATAAATACGGAGGGCTAACAAAGAATTATATAAAATATCAACAAAAAAATTTAGAAAAGCATAACCACAATTTATTATGATTTATAGAAGGGGGTTGAGAATTAAGTACATATGTACTAAACAAATTTGTGTGTTTGCGTATGAATTAAGAATATTGTAGGATAAAGAAATAACAAAATGTGATGCCCTGGGGAGCTCAGATAAAAGCGGAGGGCGAAAAAAAAACTATAGACTAAAGGAACAACCCATGTATGTAGTAAATAGAAAAATCAGCCGTACCTTTAGGGCATTCACCCCCGGGAACAGCATTGAAGGGTGAAAAGAAAGGAAGAGGTCGAAGGAGAGGATTGAGGGAAGTATGGGAAAATCTCAATCAATATTAGAAACACAACACTGTTTCGCAAACCCTGTTCAACCTAAAATTTTACCACACACGATTTTACTATAGTCTTAGAGCGGCGATAACCTTGCAGTTTTCTGCACTTCAATGCCCAAACGAACCCTAGTGAGAATCAAACCATTTCTTTAGAATGTGGTAGTAAGTACAACTCATAGGAATTATGTCGTGTTTACCCTATAATATCCCAGCACACGAAGGTAATTACTGAAGAAGTGATAGATAAATAAATTCTTAATTTTTGTTAAATGCTTTACAGGAGGAGAAATCCATTTCATTACAGACATTTTACGTATAGATGAAACCCACGACGGAAATGCCTTCACGGTCTCCGGAAGCTCAGGGAATGTTAACGGTATCCACCTTTACATTTCTTTCCTCTATGGCAGCTTTAGAAAATCGCCAACCTCGATGGACTTTTTCTCCTATCTCTTTGGAATAATCGTCTCTGAAGATTCTTGATGTAGTCATGCTCCACTTTCTTCTTCTTGGGGTATACTCTGTAATCTTGCCGTTTGTTTGAGCAGTACTTATTCATCCTTCACTAATGACCAACATTACGCCGTAGGAATGGAATGTTACGCAATAAGATAAGACAATAGTTTAGGAACCATTATGGTCCGCTCGATACCGCAAAATCGATTTTCTCTTTTGCTTCTCTGGGTAAAACATCGAGTTAAAAATTGATAGTTTTTTTTTTCTTTTAAATATCTTTATTTGCAATTATACAATACAATAAGTAGTATTTTTTATAATTCTTATGTACAGGATTTGATGACCTGAAGGACAGATAGGAAAAATGCCCATTGACCAAAACCTATTAACTTGGACTTTTATCTTAGGATACATTTTCTTGTACATAGACTATTTACAGTATTTACAATATTTATATTTACATTATTATACACGGTTTGTTTGTAAAAGGTCTCTAGGCCATTTGCGCTTGAGGGGGCGGTGAGGGTTACCGGGAATGGAGGATGAGGATTACAAAAATTGATAGTGAAGTACTTTCTTTACTTTATCATATGACCGCCGATTCAGTCATCAAGCGCCTCGCAGAGCAGTACTGGCAGGAAATAAGCAAATTCGTGTCGTCGATCTCTTGGACACTGAGAGCAATGCAGGATGTAAGATGTGCAGCCACCTTTCTGTCGCGATTACCACAGTGGACAGTAAAGTATTCCGGGGTATATTTGGAACAGACTTAAAAAAAAGTTCATCGCGGAGGAATGTAAAAAAGTAAGTAAATTCAGAACTCAATACGACATCTCTAAAATAGATAAAATACAATTATAATTTAAAACTAAACAAAAAAACAGTTTGAGTGACTGCATTTATGAAAGCGATGAGTCTTATCTGCAAGGGAGAGTAAAGTGAATGTCACATGTGTGTATTTTACTGGAACATTCAATTAGACTATGTTACAATAACCTAGATAATGGGGAAAAGTGTAGGAAGACTTGTGCTCGAAACTCAAGCAAGCACTAAGGATTATTAACTGCTAGTGTCGTCACTCGTTGGTCGTACTTAGACTCCCTAGGACTATTAATCATTTAATAGATACCTCAAAAAAGGAAAATCAAGTAAACATAATAGTTTGGTTCTGGAATAAACCTCCACTCCTAATGAATCGATGTAGTTTATTTTTAAAACACATCTTTCTCTATCTTTATATACACATTTTCGCTACAATATAATAAATATTACGACCGGTAAGGACCAATTAGTTATTTGCGTCCTGAGTAAATCCTCCCTTCAAACAGACCGCTTTTGTTGGTAAACGAACTCGTAACCAAGTTTTCGGACAAAAATCAAACCCATATAGTGGGCGAGGTTAGCTATGTGGTTGCGCACTCGACTTATATGCTGGAGGACCACAGCTCAAAACTCGACCCCATCAAAGATTTTATCTTCTGGGGTCTTCGTTCGTTGGATTCGGTGTCCCAGGCTGTCCCTAGGCCCGCCCAGCATTTAATTAATTTATCAATGGCCACCTGCAAAGGGGGAAATCAGGCGGCTCGAGCATAGGACTGACCAGACTATCCCTAGTGTGCCTTATAGTCAAGAATCAGATAACTTCACAGTATCTGCCCCTCTGGGTCTCATGGCCTACACCCACACGCGCCACCGTTATTTTCGTGATCTACAGATTCTGAAACGTGAAATTTTTTAGTCGGCATTTCCTGATTGCGTTATGAGGTCAACCTCATGAGCGTGTTTCCTCCCTAAGGAGGGTGGGAGGAATCGCGCTAAAAACATCATATGACGCTCGCATCGTATGATTCTAGGGCACTGCAAGTTTCTATATCTAGTGGCCATGAACTCTGTTGTAGCTGACCCACTTTTAAATAGTATCTCCAGACTGTCTGCACTGATATGGCGCTGTAAATAGTATCTCCAGACTGTCTGCACTGATATGGCGCTGTAAATAGTATCTCCAGACTGTCTGCCCTGATATGGCGCTGTAAATAGTATCTCCAGACTGTCTGCACTGATATGGCGCTGTAAATAGTATCTCCAGACTGTCTGCACTGATATGGCGCTGTAAATAGTATCTCCAGACTGTCTGCCCTGATATGGCGCTGTAAATAGTATCTCCAGACTGTCTGCACTGATATGGCGCTGTAAATGTCGCTCTGTATCCGATCAATTAGGAAATTCAGATAAGCTCTATATTGCTGTTTTATTGACGTCATTTTCGGTTTTATAAACACATTTTTTAATTATATTATTTTTTTTAATTAATATTTTAATGCAAACGAGAGCATGAAACTCGTCATTCACATCAATGATTATTATCATTAATTGATTTATATTTTTTCTATATTAATCATTGAATGGCACAGACTGATGATATTGAACTGCAATATTGTTTGCTTTTGGTGATAAAATGTTTTTCCCGGAATTATTGCTAAACGGCAAGGAAGTATTTGTTGATTTTATTTATCTTGTTTCTTTGCCGCAAAAGTAATCAATCGATTTTATTATACGTCATTAGGGTTCCATTGGAAGAGATAAGAACGGCTGCATTTTTTTTTTTATCAAAAAGAATATTTGATAACTTGCATCGCATTTTCCCATGACATCGTATTGAAAATCCCATTCATAGGTAGTTTGAACAGATATGCAATCGGATTTGGATGTGCCTGATGAAAGCATCAGAAAATGATCAGATCTTTAGACGAGATTATGTGAAAAGACAAGCAATCAGTGAGAAGGGTGAATAAAATGCAGCGTAAGGAACTAATATTCTTATTCGCTTGATGCAGCATAAAGATTTCATCGCCTCGTTATCTTGAAGAACATTAAACACTGAAAAAAAACCAACATAAGACTTTTCGTTTTTGGGAATACAAAAACAACATAAATGTCTCAAAATTTCTGAAAAATATTTGTAAATTAATTTTAACATCCACTGGTGATTATACAGCAGTTAGAATAGAATTGGGGTGGGATGATGATGATGATAAATTTTAACATTTCAATGTTAAGAAAATTTAAACCCCTGCTGGAACGAAATCTCAAAGAATACTGAGATCCTAGTGTGTTTTATTTGGGAAACGTGACAGAGTCGATTAAAAAGCAAAATTTATCCTATTTTTGTTTAAATTTTATTTTATTTGCTTTAAAGATTTTCTCTTTAGCAAAGGAGTTCGGCTTATATTCTTACATAGGTAATCCTAATGTTAGAAAATTTATAAAATTATAATAGTGAAAATAAACAATATAAATATTATTGAAAATAAACAAAATAACTATATCAGTTACTACTTCCCAATTAAATAATATTTCATCATTAAATAATCTTCATTAAAAATATAATCATAATGTTAAATTAGAAAACAAATTTAAATTTACTGAAAGGTAAATGAATAAAACAAACAAAAATCCATAGAATAAAAATAATAATAAAACTTCTATTCATTTAAAATAAATGATCGGCGTCTAAGCATTTCCATAATATAGGTAGATATTCCTATAAGTTTATGTCTATCATTACTATTGAACGCGTTGATAACATGTATTTCTTGATTATTATCGGTAAGGAAGGGAAGATCTTTAACTCTCATCTGATCATAAACAGAATTTGTCCTACTTACTCGCTCTGCTTCTTCATTTTCGCTTGATGCTATGAAATAGAATATTAGAAATACAAAAAAAAAAAAACAACAATTTCATTCCTATTTGTGATACTTGGTTATGAAGACAGACACATGGCAAAAGTTAATAACTAATTTTCGCTAATTGGATGTTTTAAATTGGGTGAGCAGAGCAGATATTTTAAAACGTTCTGAAATAGAGATTTCCCTGAAGGATTCAAGGAACCATATTTTTCCTCCTTAAAATGTCAAGAGTTTTTGCGGTTTAGGAGGCCTCATTTTCCTTTCGTTTCGCCTTTTAACAAGGACATTCAGGAGATGGTGTTGCTGGAGAGGAAAATATTCACAGCAGATAGTTCTGGAAATGTTTTCCCAGATGCCTGTAAATAAATAATACCCTGGATACTGGAATCGTCCGAAACGGCCGTAATTTTATCTTTATTGCAACAAACACATTATTTAAACACGAAAAACTTTTAACTTGTTATAATGAGGAGTTTCAAACGCATTTTTTCATTTCATTCGTCCTGGTAACTCGTTATGCAGATTACCCACAACAAAGACAAATCCTGTTTTGTAACCGTGTTCTAAATATTAAAAAAAAAAGATGCATAAGGTTTTTGAACTGCAGTTGCAAGAAAGTTATGCAGGTACGACTTGTTGCATTTTTTTTCGACACCAGCTGAAGAGAAACACTTTCTCACCGGCAAATCATGGGAAAGAGAAATTCCCTTCTATTGACAAGCTGCATACTGCAATGCAACATTCCCATAGGAGTGATATATGCAACCTCATGCTATTCTCCGTACATCATAATTATCAAATCATTACGTAGGATTTGGTATGCCTTAGTTGTTGCTGAACAGATTCAAAGGAGATCCACAAATGTCTCCCTTAATTACTTACTCCGTTCAATAACGCAAAATGGGGTCACTTAAGTACAGGGTGTCCAAATTGGTACAACCTTATTCTGCTTAAATATTTGTCTGAGAACGAACAGACATATATATATGTCTGTTTGGACTCTTTTGGTAAAGTTCGACCCTTTGGTATCAGCTAAATGATAATATCCTAGAAGTATAGGTTTGTACCAATTTTACCACACTATATATATATATATATATATATATATATATATATATATATATATATATATATATATATATATATCTGTCTGTTTGGACTCTTTTGGTAAAGTTCGACCCTTTGGTATCAGCTTAATGATAATATCCTAGAAGTATAGGTTTGTACCAATTTTACCACACTGTATATATATATATATATATATATATATATATATATATATCTGTCTGTTTGGACTCTTTTGGTAAAGTTCGACCCTTTGGTATCAGCTAAATGATAATATCCTAGAAGTATAGGTTTGTACCAATTTTACCACACTGTACTAATGTGACCTCTTTTTACGGTAATAATAATAGATGATATTCGGTCGGTCCGTAAGAGAATTGTTTTCTCTTTTTTTAAGGTGCATCGACTTCTGGGCCATTAGCCCCGACATCCCGGGTACAGTGATGAATTTTTTCAACGCCATTAGCCCCGACATCCCGGGTACAGTGATGAATTTTTTCAACGCCATTAGCCCCGTCATCCCGGGTACAGTGATGAATTTTTTCAACGAGCCGAGAGATGAGAAAATTCCTGCCACCGCACAGTAGTGAATGGAAAGAAAGTATTATTCCGGTGTTTTACTATCTAGTTTACCCTATTGGCTCAGATAATACATGTCCCCACGTCAAAACACTTTTAATTCGAGTTCATTCTAGGTGCTCATGAGCTCTCATGAGCTCTCGTGAGGTAAAATGAAACATCGCGATTTGTGTGACTGTTGTAGGGTGGAACAAACTTCGATTTATTCCTTCAACAAAATCACTCTGAATTAATTTAAATATACACTCAAAATACTTTTTGCAATTTGTTTTGATAAGTTCAACCAAATCCAAAAATCTCAACGAAATTTTAACGGCTCAATAAGCTTTCATTTTTCCATAAACTCTTCAATTTACTTCAAAATTTCTATAACAGATGAATTTGATGTATTGTTTTGTTCAGAGTCGAATGAGATCAGCCCCAGGTTTGTAGGTTAATCCGTTCCCGAGATATTGATTTTTTCCACTTTATGGTTATTCGGCACCGCTGTGCGCACCGGCACCACTGGGACTCGAACCCACCATCTCCCGCATGAGAATCTAAGGCGTTAGCCACTAGACCACGGGGAGACCCAGCTTCAAGGTACTTATCGGAAATTTGATCCCGATTAGAAAGTTCCTATCAACATGGGTCCGGTAATGCCTCATGGAGGCGCTGGAGCTAAAAAAACACGTTTTTGAGACTCCTAATAACTTCTCAACATGTGGTGTTAAAGAGAAAAACTTCAGATAAATGTAGTAGGCCACTAAATTCTGCACATTTTGGTGTCAAGGAATCTAATTTTACATCACAGGATCAAGAGATTTGTTTGGAGAATTCATACGTATGGTCCACACGTTGAGAAGTTACCAGGATTTGGAGTCTGAAAAACGTGGTTTTAGCAGGTGTTTTAGCTCCAGAGCCGCCAGAAAGCATTTGCGGGCCCATGTTGATAGGTAAGTTTTTGCTGAGAATCAAATTTTCTATAAGTAACTTTAAGCTTAATAAATACTTTGGGGTCACCCTGTTTATATCACCTGAAGATGTAACTTTGATATCACAAAATCTTTACTCACTACACTTCCGGACAACTGAATATTCATATATGATTGTTTTCAAGTGAAGTACTTGAGATATAAGGAAACTACCAGCTATTATAAAAGATACGGACGGAAAGAGCGTAGAATGATCTTGATATAAAGATGCCATTATCAACGGTTTAGTTCTGAGGTAATTTCGTCTGGCATTGAACCCGCCTCGTGTACACCACGGCTGCATTCACAGCACGACTGTCCGGCCTCCATCAGATAATTCTCTTCGTATAACCACATCCTCGCTACTGGATCTACTTTTGGAAAACATCATTGATGTAAAGGACCATGAAATTTTTTTTTTTTTTAATTTATTTACAGTGTTTTTAGACCTCGCTGCAAAGAGATTCTCTCTTTTGGGCTTGTTGCGATTAGGAACCATGAACTAATTTTTAAACGAAGTAGAAATATATTTTACGAATTTTAAGGAAAAATTACTTTGAGAGGTTTTAATAATTTAACAATTGTATCCGTTAAGTCTACAATGTGTTCTAAGTGTTATTGTACACATTTGTATCTTTTGAGTGGATGATAATTGTGTTTATGTAAGGGCTGTCATCTGACAAGGGTTCATTCATGTCGTTTGGTTGATTTCATCTGTCCCATTATTTGTAATATGGTCCATAAATAAAATTACTTGGGAGTACCATCCTACAATACCTAACCAATGGTAACGTAAATATTACCCAAGTTGCATCACCCAAAAAAAAAAAAAAAAAAAAAAAAAAATTCAAGACCCCAATGACAAAATTCCGGAATAGGCTAACTAAAGAAGCCGATGAGAAGAGGAGCTGCCTACCAGTTATAATTAAGTGCAAGAAATAGACGTTGAAAATAAAGAAAACAATATCAACTTAGAAATTCAACGGAAAGTAAGAGGAAAATAGACCCTGCACGCCAAAAAATATTTCTTAAAAAAAGTCCGACTCGCAGGAACTGCCTCATCTTAGCGCGGTTCCGTTCTTATCCCTAGTCTAATTTCGAAAGATTAAAATAGAAGCAGTTATTATTTTGTTGAGAGGAGATCGTTGACCGTTGATGATGCAAGGTAGGGATTGTCCGGGTTAGGTCACTGCTACTTAATAATACATACCCCATATGTGTAGGTATGTGGGCATATATATGTACATATGTGTGCGTGTATATGTGTATGTGTATATGCATATATATAAATATATATATATTATATATGTATATATATATATATATATATATATTTACATAGATATGTGCATATATTAGTGTTAAATATGTCCTACTTGTATTTACAGCCCTGATGAAGGCTTGAAGTTCAAGCCGAAACGTCGGCACAATAAAACCATTTTTACGATAAAATGTAGTTTTATTAAGTAGCAGTGACCGAACCCTGACAGTTATATTTTGGTTCCACCAGTCTTGAAAGGTAGGATTTACCATCTGACCTGGAAGGGTCGGCAACACAAGAAACCGTCCCGCTAGTTGCAAGGTCTTGGAATCTTGGAAATCTATATTTCTAACAATAAATTGTTTTTGTTATTTTACTTAACCTGTTTTATTTTCGAATACATTATCCAACTATAAGCAATTAAAAAATAACAAGGAATAAAATACAGGCGAAAAGAACACTTTGAATAAGCGAAATCAATTACTTTAAAGCTTTAAGCTCTTATTTCTCCGATTGACATCGCCTAATCAAAACTTTCATTAGAACCTTTTATGTAGAGCATTTAATAAGCTTTCTAATGGTATTCTTCCGTTTACCAAAATTCTCAACAGTTTTCGAGATATTAAAGAAAGTTCCCAAAATTTATATTATTTCTAGCAACAGAAAATTGGCCTCATTTTTCATATCCTGTTTTACACACAAAATTTTCGCAACATAAGAAATTACAAAACTAAAAAGCAATAAAAAACGAAGGGAAAGAGACAAAAATTACAACAAGAACGACAAAAACCCGTTCATAAGAACAAAACAGACGTATTTGAAGTTTTAAGCACTTATTTCTCCGATTGACATAACCTAATCAAAAATAGTTTTAGAATCTTTTTTGTAGAGAATTTAGTAAGCTTTCAAATAGTTTCTATCCACTTACCACGATTTCCCAACCGTGTTCGAGATATTAATGAAAGTATACGAACTTCCCAAAACTTTTCATGTCTGTTCATAAAATATTTTATTCTAACCCTTCCTTAACTCCAAACGTAACAAAACTTTCAACATATTAGTTTTAATGAAAGTAGAACATGCAGATAAAGTTTCAACTGAATCCCATGATTCTAAGTACCCAAACCAAAAACGGTATTCAAAAAATATTTTTCCAATTTTCTCAAAAACGGTTAAAGCTATCGCCTTGAAAATGGTTTCATTCGTTTTCCTAGCCCAGGAATCATATAAAACGAGTACTTAGAAGCTTATGAACTCAAAAACGTAAGCGTTACGATTTTTTTTTGCGCGAATTTCGCCCCAAACGCCATCTTCCGGTAGGCGGATTTCGCTGGTTAACGAACTTGACCTTTCAAATTGGACGACGGATTTTTGTACCAAATTTCATCAAAATCGGACCATTCGTCTTCGAGCTAGAGAGCGAACAGACAAATATATATATATATATATATATATATATATATATATATATATATATACATATATATATATATACAAATTTGAACCACCATCATTTTCGGTCTCTAGGGGTTCTGAAACGCAAAATTTTCTAGTCGGCACTTCCGGATTGTTTCATTGTATCAACCTTATAAGCGGGGTTCCTCCCTATGGGGGAGGGAGGAACCGCGCTAAAACCAAGGAACGCAAAAATGAAAAAAGTTCCATTAAGTTTGTTATTTGATTTGTTTTTAATATTTATTTCTCTCTATTGACCTGTCTATACTTCAATGGAATATTAATGGCATCCATAGGCATATTGGAGATTTAAAATTTTTGTTGATCGAGAGACAGCCCCCAGTTGTTGCTATTCAGGAAAGCCACTAATCGCAGTGTAAGGAATTCACTATACACAGCTATTCTACTCATATAAGAGACTACTCCTTGGGTGGTAGAGCTTGTGGAGGCGTTGCTATACTCGTTAGTGATATCGTGCATAACAATCCTATCCAGCTGAGAACAACACTTCAAGCAGTAGCAGTCTCTCTTTTTCAGAGTTACAGTATGCTCCATTTATTTTCTACCTAGTGAACCAATAGACATACATGAAATACATGACGTACTGGCACAATTAGGGATTCCTATCCTCTTGGTAGGTGACGTAAATGCCTTACATCCAATGTGGAACTCGGCAATCAGTACAAGGAAAGGTCAACAACAAACCACTTTTGAACAAGTTGATTTAATAGAACTCATTGACGAATCTCAAACTCATTTATGCACACGAACCTGAACAATGACTAACGTTTATGCGCCCCTTTGAACAGCGTGCATGTACTCTCGCTTGTCATGAGAATTTGAGGGCTACTGTACCAAGCAGTACTGACTACGCATTGGACACTTATTACTCATACATAAGTTACTACCTCATAGAGAAAGAAGACTAACCGATATGCAGACTTTGTAACATAACTTTTTCAATTAAACATATATCACTGAATGTAAAAGACGTGAAAAAACTGAACATTCCACTAAACTATAAGAATTATAAGAAATTAATTAATTAAAGCCAAAAAAAAAAAAAAAAAAAAAAAAAAAAAAACAATAAAGGCTTGACAGAATCGATCATTAGAGAATGGAATGAAAAAATACCGCTCAGTTTCATAAAAAATCTAAATGATTTCATGCCAAAGATAATAAACGAATTAATAAAAGAAAAGAGAGGTTTTACAAAATACAAATCTGACTAATTTAATTGCAGATCTATAAATAATTCAAATCTATAAACCATATTGGTGGTTTCAATAGAATTCGAAAGTCTAAATGGCTATAAAAATGTACCAGGAAGCCTATAAACACAAAAGCTTAACCCATAAGCGCTGTGCGTTACCATTTGGTAACGCCAATATCTTGCGATGAAAGAAAAATGTCATTATATACTAAGTACGTAAAATAGATTTATTTGTATTAAACATTTTTGAAAAAAAAAAAAAAAAAAAGAAACTCCGGCGCTAATGGGTTAATTGCGGTGATTTTATTCACTGGAATGAATTGGCAAATAAAAACAGTTTTAAGGTGGATGGTTTCTACTAGTCAATGAACTTACAGTTGTCTTTTCGGTCGACTCTGTTGAACCTGTTGAATAACTATAAAAAAGCGTTAAAATATTTGAAACGTTATTTACTTTGGATATCCAATGGAGAGCGAGGCCTTGCATAATAATCATTGGACCAATTAAGTGCTGAATTAATTGAGGAAAGAGAAAGACTTAATTATAAATGAAAAGCAAGAACTGCATCATTGATGCATGACGAAATATTTCAGGAGGTCGGAGTCGAGGAAGCTGTGGTTTAGTTCCTTGTTGCACTTCATGCTTCAGTTGCGATGATAGCAAACTGCATTGTGCAATTGCATCAAAACTATTTAAAATTCATAATTTCTGAATTTTGTATTGAATAAAAGAGTATACATCCTTCTCTTCGTTATTTATCGAAAATAACCCCCTGTTAAAATTTATTTTTTATTGCACACACGCAAAACACACACACACACACACATATATATATATATATATATATATATATATATATATATATGTAGTTACATGTATGTGTAATAGAGGCCACACACGAAAATACATAAAAATCAGCTAATAAATTCCAGATTCCATGAGGCTGATATGCAGAGGATACCTCCTATCCTATGGAACTGATGTTACTGATCAAGCAACATATGTTACTGGTATTTTTTTGGTACGCGCAGTATTTTTGGCCCACATTTCATTAAAATTGACATAGAAGAAAGCTGAGCATAGGCTATATATATATATATATATATATATATATATATATATATATATATATATATATATATGTGTGTGTGTGTGTGTTTGACATTGTCAGACTAGGATTGTATTGCACCATGAAATACAATTAAATTGTTGTTCTAGGGCCATTAGAAAAAAAAATGAATTTAATAAAGCTTTTCTTGGAGAATGTCTGGTTATGAAATAGTAATAAAATTTAATTTTCCTTATCGCACAATATGGTTAGTAAACCGAAACACTAGCGTATATAGAAAATAATTTCGGGGGGCTGGGAGCACCTAGGCATTTGGGTAGAAGGGAATATTTTAAACATTTTAGTGTAAAATGGTGGGTTTTAGGGTCCTCCGGACACCTGGTAGACCAGGGTAAATGTAGAAGACATTTTTCGTTGATATAGGCTTTTTTTACATTAAATGTTCTCCACAAAACAAAATTTCAGGGGGCTGCAGCCCCCTCCCCCCTCATAAACGCCCATGAACCGAAAAAAAGAGCATTTATAAATGACATAAACATGCTCCCAATGCCGAAGGGCACGGATCATGCTCAAATAAATAAATAAAAATAAGTTGCTCTTGTCTAATCAAAAACGGGAATAATGTTCATGTGATGAGAATTCCAAGTGACTCTTATCATGAAGGAGATAACATTAGCTTCACTTCCGTGAAACGTAGAAACGGGAATCAAGACAACGTGATTTCATGATAAAGGAAGACGTATTGCTCTCTAAATATTTCACTTCAACAATTCGTATTGGTGTTAAATTTTAGCGTTTACGTTTTAGGAAACGTTATTATTTTTATTCAATTTTACTCTAGTTATGACTGCTCCTTATGGAAGTTGGCGATACATATGGCTGTGAAACTGCAGTAGGAAATATTTCCATAGATGAACAGTTGAACCATCTCATGAGATCCTTTAGCTATGAGTCTTCCTGTTGAACGTTTTCTGTCAAGAGATGTGCATTTCTTGCTTAATGGACGTCAGTATGTTTTGTTTTTTTTTCTTTCGTAATACGGAGGAAAACCAACTTATGAAGTCGACTCAATCCGGAAGTGCCCACTAGAATATTTCCCGTTTCAGATCCCATTGACCACGAAAATAATGGTGATGCAAATGTTTTTATATACATTTATATAGGTTGATGCATCTATATATGTCTGTTCGCTCTCTTATCTGCCCCAAGGCAGCTAGAGCAAAGCACTTTGATTTATAAAGTCGAGTTCGTTAAGTAGTTCGAATCCACCTACCGGAACAATTTTTTGCGGGTGACACATTTTTGGTTGTTTGTCAAAGAGCTATTTCAACGGAGTTTAAGAGGTAGAGTGAGTAATTTTCGCTACAGCAAGTATTTTGTGCATATTGGCTCTTTTTCTTTAAGATCTAATTGGAGTAGGTGTTTAAATATTTTTCAAAATATGATCTATATATATTCCATGCTTTCCGAATGACACTAGGGATAAGAAAGTTATGAAAATGCGCGAAACATGACACAGTTCTTACGAGTCGCACTTTTTGATTCAGAATACAGCGCTTTCATTGAAACTCACCATCGTCAGTGCTCTAATGAGCGAGTTACTGCTTGGCTACTAACCTATCAGAATCAACATGGGCCTTGAAAGATCTCAGTTCAGAATAAATAAGTTTAACACTGAAGGGTTTTTGACACTTATAAGAAATCTCGGATGATTGGACATGAGTAATTTTTGGATGAAATATTGCTCTTAAAGTAAACCGTTGAAGAAGACAAATAATAAGATGTTGGTTTAGCTTTACTTGGGGCAATGAAGCTATTGTGCTAAAAATATTAAAGATGCAAGGAAGCAAGAAACAGTAAATAGGAAGGCAAAATTTGAACAAAAACAAAGGTAAATAAGTCACTGTTTTGACTAAACAATACTAGGCCAATGAAAAACATGCTTCTACGTTATTCCAAGCACGGCCATTGGCTGATGACCTCACGGACCTCATGAGGTCATTAAGTATTTTCTATGTGCATTAACGACTAATTGTATAGATAAGATTTCGCGAAACAAATTTCAATGAGGTTATCATATAGATAACAAAATGTGTCTAGGTTGTGTTTATGTTTAAAGAAATGTTAAATATGCGTCAATTTTTCAACGCGCGGGACGAAATGCCGCCATTGAGGTTGGTCTAATGAAATTTTCGAAAATTGCCATTAAATCTTCATTCTATCCACTAGGTATAAAAAATTCCACCTCGCAGGAACTGCGTCATCTTAGCGTAGATCCATTCATACGCCTGGTGCTATTTGTAAAGGAAAATAATTAGTTATAGGTAGGTTTTGATCTTTCGTGAAGAATATAAATTTAAATCTGAAAGAGAAGGAAGGATTAAATCGCCACAACGGTAAACTGATTATATCCTAAGCGGAAATGACTCCATCCTCGTTCTCAACGTTCGCCCTTGGAAACATTATACTAATGGTTCTCATTTTCTTACATATTTAAATAAAATACTCATTTTACTGTCAAATGCGAGTAAAAAACCTAACAACCAATTCAAAAGTTAGATAAACTGAGATAAATCCTATTGAAAAGAACTAAGTTTCGAAGTTACAAGCGCTTTTCTCCGATTGACATCGTCCCTCGAAAATTACATCAGAACCTTTTTCGTAGAGAATTTATTAAGCTTTCGAATGGGTGCCTTCCATTTACCATGATTCCCCAATCGTTTTCGAGATATTTTAGAAAATATACCGAAAGATCCGAAAACTTTTCATGTCTATTAAATACAATTTTTTCCCTAATACTTTCCCTAATACCTCCAAACGCAACCAAAATGTAAACATCTTGGATTAGATGAATTTCAAACGTCTGCTACAAGTTTCAATCAATCGTTTCAGAATATCCAAACTGGAAATTAGTTTTGAAAAGTAGTTGTATCATTGTGTCTCGTAAACAGTTAGAGATATCGCTTCAAAACTGGTTTCATTCGTTTTCCTACATTAGGGAACCTATAAAACGAGCATTTGCAAGCACATGAACTCGAAAACGTAAGCGTTACGATTTATTCGTGCGAATTTCGCTCGAAGGACCGTTTTGCGCTGGACGGATTCTGCTTTAACGAACTTGAACTTTCAAATTAGACGAAAGATTTTTGTACCAAATTTCATCAAAATCGGACCGTTTTTGAGCCGTTGGGAGAGTGAACTTATAAATAAATATATATTCAGTACTCTCCCCAATCCAGCGTCGTCGGGACCGGGGTGCTGTCGGATTTGAAAAAGCGCCGGATTAGAATTCAGGTGGAAGCAGTCACTTATTTAGTTGAAACCCCTTATTATTTGAGGATAAAATAATATATACCATTTTTAATATTGTATGTTTAAAATGGTACATATTATAAAAATTACTTTTAAAGCTTGCTTTCCACTCGCGATAAATGACCGAACTAGACTGGCTACAATCACGCGTTCCGGCCGCAGGTGTCTTAGTAGAAACACAAGTTGCTGCCTCTAAAACGAAACATAATATGTTTAGCATATATTATATGCTTTCTTTGACTTCTATTCAATGAAATACCACGAAACAAATGTTTAGCTAGCGAGGGAAGGTTTTCAAGGAACCCTTGAGCCTGTCAAGCTCCGGTGAGTTCCAAGATCCGTCACTCATTCCACTCCGAGACCGTCGGATAAGGGAGTGTATATATAAATATGTATATATATATATATATATATATATATATATATATATATATATATATATATATACGAACCATCTTGGTGAGCGGGACGAGTACTGAAGTCGTATAAACTAACCATAAGTGAGGGAAGAATTCTGTACTGATGTGTAGGCTGAACATTTTTTGTTGCCTAGAAGAAGGTGGTGAAGGCAGCAGGTAATAGGATCAGCCTAGGCTAGGAGCAATCCCACCTCCACCAGGCAGGGTGCAACAGCTGCCTCTCCCAGGTATTAACAGCTGTTACTTATCTCTTATCAGCTGTATTTTACAATGTACATATTCTCCCTACCATGTCAAACTATCGAATATGTAAATACGAAAAAACCAGCGAACGAACTTATTCGATACGTTGACGAAGTAATATATTGAAAAATGGTATTATTCCATAGTTTCTTCAAGGTATTAACCTCAAAAGGGGTTAGAGTTCCGAAAATTTTCGACAAGCCGTATCGTCCGCAATCCAAGATCAAAGTCTCGGATCTAAAAACGAGATTTTTCATATTCGATAGTTTGACATGGTAGGGACGATATAAAAATTTTCTAATGACAAAGTCTGAGTATGGAATTGAAAAAAGAAATAGCCAGTCACGCTGGAGCTGCACAACTGAGCACATACATCAGCAAGAAGGTTGCTATCATTTCAATAAATACATTGTACCTTGTAAAATGCGAGGTACATTTTTTTTTTTTTCATTTGTACATAATAATACATGTCCGACTGCCGGAGAACTTTTGACGGCCCAAAAACCACAA
Source organism: Gonocerus acuteangulatus (assembly GCA_946811695.1). Taxonomy (NCBI): domain Eukaryota; kingdom Metazoa; phylum Arthropoda; class Insecta; order Hemiptera; family Coreidae; genus Gonocerus; species Gonocerus acuteangulatus. The sequence continues at coordinate 60,008,593 of OX328129.1, read as the reverse complement.
CAATTTATTAAATACAGTAGAACCTCTCATATCCGACCATGACGGGACCGGGCCATGGTCGGAACGGCCAAAAGGTCGGATATCGGGAGGAGGAAAAAAACGCCTTCGAAATTTATAAAACCAACTATAATGTACCGTACATACTGTAATGCAATTTTTTTGTATTGTAATTGTAAAACTGTTGCTATATACATTTCAAACATTTAATCTTTTGAAAATATGAACAAAATGTAAGCATACTTTACTTAAAGAATTCAGTTATGGATTTTGGTTTTAATTTTGACTTTGCGGAAGTGTCCCTCCACTTTTTTTGCCAACAATACCTCCATTGGGGCTGCATTCGGATGTTGCTCCATGTATTTCATCGCTACGTCGAAGGAATCCTTAGCAGCAGAATGACACTACATGATCACTGGTGGTTTTGTCTTCATCCGAGTGGATTTCTTCGTCCACGGCTTTGTTCTGCACAACAGCAATGATTAAATCTTCGTTGAGATCTTCATTGCTAACTTCTGAAACATCAGCTTCAACAAGTCACTCTTCTACATCTGTCATCTGGAGATCTTGATGATACACTTGTAGATTTTTTAATTCTTCAGTTGTGTCTGTTTCAACTTCTGCTTCTGTCTATGTCGGTTCATGTTCAGTCTCAGCTTCGTCTTGTTTCAATAATGGTCAAATCTTTTTCCAAGCCTTCTGAAAGGTGGTTTGACTGATTTTGTCCCTACCTGCAGCAACGAGCACTAGGTCGGATATCGGGAGGAGTCGGATATGGGAAGGTCGGATATGAGAGGTTCTACTGTAGACTATTTTTCGGAATATCTGAAAAATTGTCGAATTAAGCGATAATTATTTTATATAATGTTCAAAGAAAATTAAATTTACTACATCTAATACATATTTTTGTAGCAATTTTCAGCAAGGTGTATGAGGAGGAGAGAGGAGAGAGGAGAGAGGGGAGAGGGTGGTGAGAGAGAGAAAGAAGTTTTTTTTTCGAAATATCTAAAAAAAAGGTTGAATTTAGCGATTATTACTTACTGACAATGTAAATAGGTATACGCATTTTCCTTGCATTTCGAAACCGGTTATGAAATCAAAGGTTTAAGACAGCGTCGTGTTTGTAATGTTGCATTTAGGACAATGTTGCGTTTGGAAAAAAATATTATTGTATAGATATAAAAACCTTTCTTACTTTTTGATTCTTTATTTATTTTTTATATTTATGTATTGTTTTTATTATATACCTACTAGCTGTTACCCGGTGTGCCATCCTAGGAGATTTCCCTTATCAAGACCTGTCTGTGTGCCAAGTTTGGTCAAAAGCGGTCAAACAGAACAAACAGACATACGGACGGACAGACAAACAGAGACACGTGATTTATATATATATATATATATATATATATATATATATATATATATATATATATATATATATATACATATATATATACATATATATATTTACTATATGCTAGTAATGGACATCTGTCTCGTGACAAGTCTACAATTCCGACATCTATAAGTGTTCTGTGAAGAAATAGTTCCTCCTTGAATCCTCAGTTCTAGCAGGACTTGCACGCACCGTCCTGTCCTTACCTAACCAGCTGTAAGCAGCCTGCTCCTCTTCCTTTATTGGTGCATCCAGCTATGGAGCACTTGCTACATAGAAGATTGTATAATACTCTTGCGAAGGAATTTAGATATGACACATGAGGGGTTAATTCTACCCTGTTTTTTGTTGAAATTGTTACACTTATGGCAGAGGTTTTGAAAAATGTCATCAAAAATATTAAATCGTGAAAATGTATGAATATCAAAGTAAGAGAAAAGTCGAAATAATTAAATCCGTCAAACAGATGGAGACGATTTAAGACAAAAATAATAATAATAATAATAATAATAATAATAATAAAATAGGAAAATCGATCGGAGGAAGATAAAAATATAAGTATAATGAAACAAGTCTAGGAACAACACTGCGCATGCGCGAACGCCAGCAGACACTTTTTTGTCAGGGTTTTTTTCAGTTTAGTCGCCTCTAAAGCATTTTTATGCTAAAAGAAAGTCAAACTTGTCAAAACAGCGTTCATTAGACTTCCCGTGGTCCTACCGGGCTCATACTTGATTAATTATCTGAATATTTATATACATACATGGTCCAGACTATTATTGAAGTGCCTCTAGTTGGCGTAATTGTTATTTCCTTACGACAAATATGCCTGCATGATGTACAGTGCTAATGTGGGCGATGTATAATGAACATAACAAAAATCGGTCCATGAAAGGTAAGAGTTGAAATCCAATTCTTCATTTTCTCACACCGGCCACAACGAACTTCATGGGCGTCTATAGAAAATAATTTCGGGGGGGGGGCTGAGAACTAACTAAGTGTTCTTATTTCATTTATTTTTAAGGTTTTTATGATACATTTTTCCAATTTCAGGGGGGGGGGCTGCAGCCCCCCTTATATACGCTCATGACGAAATTTTATATATATATATATATATATATATATATATATATATATATATAACAGTCCACAAGGGCCCAGAGAGAAATACACGGTAGAGGTATCTGATTCTACACCTACGACACATTAAGGTGACAGTTTGGTCAGTACAGTGCTCCGTCTATTTTTCCCCTTTGCAGGCATCCATTAATAAATTAATTAAAGGCTGGGTGGGATCAGGGACGGCATGGGATCCCGTTTCCAACCCTCGAACGACGACTCTATAAAATAAAATCTTTAGTTCGTGCGCGAGAATGGAGGAATTGCGCTAAACGTATTATTTAAGTATATAGATTATTAGTTAAGAGGAGAAAGTAGCCTTATCACCAAATAAAGACTGGTTCAATTTATTCTTAATGCCTTAACATTTATGGAAAGTTGTCTCGTGAGATACAACACTCCGATGGTAAGTTTCGAAGCAACCTAATTTGCCCATTTGAAAGTGGCGATTAAAAGTTCATAAATTAAAATATATTAGCCTACTTTTATCAAAGCCTATAAATTATATTCGCTGGAAAAAAATAAATCAGAGCTGCAAGCTTTTAGCGCTCTTACTTTTTCTTGATGGGACGGAAACTCGCTTGTGAGGATAAAGCGATGACTTAATCGTTACTTTAATAGAAAAGCTTTCTTCTTGTTTTCGAAGCTGATTTAATGGTTAAGCTAAATTTTAAAAATATTAATAAAATTCATATGAATTTTTCTCATATGAAGTGAAGTAATTAACAAAATATTATTAACACTTCTTTGTTAATTATTTTAATAATCGATTCTATCGTTTCTTTAGTGGAGGTTTCAAAACAGATTTGACATGTTCTTAATTCAAAATGTCTTCTTAATATGTGTTTTTAATTCTAATAATTATTCTGCTCTCTAATTAATTTCTTCCCTGATCCCAGAACATTAAACTCTTCCAAGAGGACCAAGTATTTTTAAGGTTCTTTATTTTTCTTATCTATCTTTTGAATTTCCTTGTGCTCTTTATCAGAAAGTTTTTGACTGATAAGAGTTGAATGTTGACATCAATGAGTTATTATCCACAAGAAATGTTATTTTTGATTTATTTAAATCTGATATTTATTTAAAAGTCACTTTTTATTACTGAAATGGTTATTAGACTTAACAATAATTATTAATGATTATTGGAATCCTACTGTAATTATCTAAGGGAATATTTTCCATTTTATTTTATTTCCATTTTAAAACTGTTCTTTGTTAATTTAAATTACAACAAAATCAATTTTGTTAGAGTGTTGATATAGCAAGTATTTTTTTCTTTGCTTTTGGAAGCCTGATCAACTATGAGTAACATTGATTTATTGAAAATTGTGTTCACTTTTCATTTGGGGTGTAGTACAAGACAGACTAAAATATTGATGTCCTATGTGGTTATTCTGCCTTAAAATTAATTTTTTTTTCTGGATAGCGTATTAAACCACAACATAATATACAGGACGGTAAGGACTATCAGTGATTTTATTTTCGAAACTTTATTTTTTAGAAAAATTAATCCACCAGAAGAATCTAGGTTTGAACCCAGATTCTCTAGGTTTTATAAGGCTATTGGATTTATGGCAGCAGGGCTGGCCAATTCATATATTTTACGCTGATATTTGTATCATATAATGTTTTCATAAATTCAACTATGGGTACTTACATTGATACTTAAATGACAATAGCATTGTTTGTCTTCAAATAAATATTACATGGTGTCTATCCGAAATATTGGCTCTACAAGACAAATTAAAATTCAAATCACTTTATTTTGGGCTCTTGATGATATTAGATAAATTAACTTATCATTCTGTGATTTGAAGGTGCTTGTTAGCCTAATAGGAAAGGTAATGATTGTGATAAGGGAGAATCTGAGCAAAAATCCGAGCAGCCCAGAGTTAATAAAAATTTCAAAACAGAATAGTTTAAGTTTATACTACTTGCGTCTTTTGTACGACTACACATTGAATAAAAGAAATTTAAAATTTGGGTAAGGATATCTGATTTATTGTGCACCACTTTCATCAAAGAAAGCAACCCCATTCCCCAAGAATTTGTTACCTCACATCGTTAAAACTAAAGTCCGACTCACTGGTACTCTCTTATCTTAGTGTGTTTCCAGTTTTATCACTAGTGTCATTTCGAAAGCCTGGAATAAAGATAGTTAATTTTTTTTGGGTGTGTGTTTAACGGTGTATCAACTATTAGGCTATTAACGTGGGGTTATCTACAGGTTGCCACCCATTTATAATACCAACAGCAAGTGGTCGGCCACCCATTTAGGTACTGACTACGCCTGACATAGCTTAACTTTGGTGATCTACGGGAACTGGTACATTCAACGTGGGTATGTCTGTTGGCAAATATAGTTAATATTGTGTGAAAGATTCAAACACATACTCCAATGATATCTTGAAGAAAATTTAGATTTTTGGTGCCACTAGCCTACAGTAATAGCTCACTCAGCCTCTTGGAGTTCCGCTCAGAAAGATCTATGACAAAAACAACAAACAATTTGGTTCTCATTTTATGTATATTGCTTACTGGCAAATTAATTTTACTGCTAAAATGAATAACACTTTTAATGTTTTAAGCACTTATTTCTCTGTTTGACATCGTCCCAACACAGATTACTTTAAAACCTTTTATTGAAATAATTAATAGGAAAAAGTTTAAAGGAATAAATTAATGCTATTAATGTGTATTTTTCGTTTTGTATGAACAAATATATTTTATTAAATAAATAAAAATAAATTTTTAAACAAAGAACATTTCACTTATTTTTAAGAATTAATTCAATTTCAACAATAATATATCCTGTAAGTTTGTGGAATTTAGATTATATCTCTAATCATACTTTAGGGTAGAAAAGGCTCTTTCAACATTTACTTGAGTGGCTAGGCTTCCGTGTAGGATAAGTGCTAGTTGATACAGGTATGGAAGTGTTTATTTTCTTTCTTTCCAGTATTCCTGGTATTGTAAACCTATGAAACCCTAAAATTCTAGATTAAAATACTGATAACTTTTATTTCACATTGAAAAAATAAAAGTTTTACATTATCATATATTTTCATGTACTTAATTTTAGGAGTTCCTTTTGTGCGAATTACCTTAGATGCGGATGCTCATAAATAAATTAAAAAAAAAAAAAAATAACTGTTAACAAAACTTTTATTTAGCTTTGTTAAAGTTGAGAGCAACTTTTTTTTTTAACGGAGTCGTGTTTAGTGCATCAAAATACGTTATAGTGCAAAACTGGGAAAAAACGGTGCTGAGGACACTCTCCTTCAGTTTTACCTAACTGTTTCGATCCCTGATAATTAGACAAAAATGATCTCACTGAGTCTAATGAAAGTTCCTTCGAGTATCATTTGGCTGTTGCGCCATAAAGCCTCCTATGTGCTTGAAGTACATTCCTAGAATACTTGTTTATCTCCACACATTGCTGTCTTTGGCGATACTTCCTTTTAGTGGGCGAGCTGAACATCCATAAGTAATTAGATATGGTTTCTTTCTTTTAAAATGTCCTAACATTTTTGTCATTTTATTCTCATTATCCGATAAATATAAAGCTATGCTGTCTCCATTGGAGGATTTAAATATCATGCTATGATGTGAAGTCTTTTTGATACACACAAAGAGAGAGTAGAGGAATTGGGTATGAATTCTAGCCTTAAAAGTTAATTTTTCCTAAGTTAGAAACTTGAAAATTTAGTCACTAACAGATCGTGGTGTCTTGTGTGATATAATGTTCTTTCATGGTGCATCAGCATTTAGGCCATTTGCGCTTGTCTCTCTATAGGTTACCACCCTTTGTAGACATCCATGGCGGAGCAGGGAATTTTTCTGCAGGCCCCATAGATTAAATAAATCACCCTGCTGTAGGGGTACACGAACCCTTATCTCCCACATGAATATAGGGTTATTAAGTAAAATCTAAACAACTTTAGTCCAATTCATAAATTTTGTTTCTTGAGGCTCATAAAATGTGTGCTGTGGAATTTCCTTTTTGCTTGCGATCAGATTCAAAATTTAACCATTGTTTGTTTGAAATATTTGGAACAAAAAACCTCATCCTCGTCAGCCCCTACCATGCAAACATGCCACTCAAATATACATCCCCTGAGTTAGGATATGCTTTCCTTAATTAGCATTCATGTCTGAATTTTTAAATGTTTTTCCTCATCCTTTTTTTAATTTTTATTTTATTTATATATTTATTTCTCCATTAATTTTGTCCTTTATTAATTTCAGAAATCAGTTATGAGGAGGAATATTTTCGCCTTCTTCCATCACGTTCGCTTATTTGATTATACCCTGACGCCTGAATTTCTTCCTGAAAATCAAAACTTCTCTCTCTTCTTCACAATTAGCACTGATGGCATAACATTCTGGGCAACATAAAACCTTAAAGTAAATTTCTTCACTATGGGTTTAATATTCCTGACCAAAACAATAATTCAGATTTTGAAACATTGAATCTTGTTATTATTTTTTTTTTTTTGTTTATTATAATATTTATTGATGGAATTAAAATAGATTTTTATTTTTTCAGTTTAAGAAATCTTGGCTGACAGACAGTTAAGGAAAATATAAATACTAAAAGTTGGAGTATTTGTGCAGCACAATGATGAGATATCGAACCACCATTAATACTCAAAGTAGCGCCAGTGAAAATCAACCTGAGACTGTATATGACTCTTCTAGAGAATCTAATAAGAACAAATGGACTGTTGTTGAACCAAAGAACAGAAAAAAAAGTGCTTCAATTGGTCTGAAAAAAACCTTACAAATCATCAACAGTCACTTGAAGTCGACAAATCAGGAAGAATCTTGTGGAAAAAGAAAAAGTACTGACGAAACCCGCAATCCGGGTCGAAGGGGAAACCAAGTGGAAGGAAATGGTCTAGATTCGAAAAAATATCATTCGAGAATACCAAAAAAAAATAATTTTCATGAAACTTCATTGGAAATTTGGACCGATGATATTTGTTCATTATCTACTGTCACCAAAAATCAATATAAAAATTCTGATGAATCAACTCTTTCAGATTTTTCTGTTGATGACAACAGCTCTTTGTGTGTTGCAAGACAAAGCAGTAATTGTGATTTATCCACAGAAATAGATAGGTATGCGAGAGAAGATAGCTTTTCCTGCAGATTTAATGATAAATATATTGACAGGTTGGCTAATAGAACCACACCTGCAAAGAAGAATAACTGTAGACGTTTTACCACTAATGAAAGTAGACAGAATGATTTAATTACAACTAACAATGTGAGTTCATGTTCTAATATAATAGATGGAAAATCCACTAATAATGTTCCATTAACTCAATCCGCAACTATGGAAAATCACAGGAGGACGAGTCAAACCAATTTATTTGTTGTCAATAAAAGTTTACCCGAGACAGAAATTGATGAATCAGATAATGAGGATTATCCAACAAATGATACCAGTTCTTGGTGGAGTGTTGATTCACCAAAAAAGGGTATTGATAAAGAACAAAGGATTATTTCTTCAGACAGTTATAAAAGAAAGAGAGAAAAAGAAAGTGACATTTCGACAATAAGTGGTGACGAATCGGTATATTCGAGAAGACCAAAAAAAAATAATTTTCATGAAACTTCATTGGAAATTTGGACCGATGATATTTGTTCATTATCTACTGTCACCAAAAATCAATATAAAAATTCTGATGAATCAACTCTTTCAGATTTTTCTGTTGATGACAACAGCTCTTTGTGTGTTGCAAGACAAAGCAGTAATTGTGATTTATCCACAGAAATAGATAGGTATGCGAGAGAAGATAGCTTTTCCTGCAGATTTAATGATAAATATGGTGACAATTGCTCTTATAGTTTTACTGAAAAATATAGAAAAAATGATCAATCGAATCTTGAATACCAATCTGAAAATGATGATTCTTGGAATCTTGCTCTTAGAAGGAACTATAAAAATTCCGATTCCAGAAATAGTTCTGTTTCTTCACCGAATCATCAAAGAAGATACTTTTCAAACGGGAATTTTATAAACAGTTCTAGCAGACGTTCGTCAAATTCTCCTTTTAATCTTAGCTACGAAACAGACAATGAGAAGAGTGATGGCTCAATAAGATTTTATTCATCTTTAGTTGATATCGACTCAGTATACCATGATATTGAAGATCGTATAATTGGTAAGCATGACTACTGGATACATAGCCAAAGAAGAAAAATATTGATTTTGGGTGACAGCCATACTAGATTCTTAGTTTTCGGATTGCAGCACATTTTCCCAGGATTCACAATTGAAGCCATTTGTAAACCGAGTGCCAAAAGTGAGCAGGTTATTAGTGGTATGGAAAGCTCAATTAATGGTTTGACCGATCGAGATTTTCTCGTACTCCTCTGTGGGACTAACGACATGTGGGGAGAATGCATCCAAAGTGCAAAGGTTTTTATTTATGAAGCCATTAAACGAATGCAGAAAACCAACGTACTCCTCTGCAACGTACCACAAAACTACTCCGAGTTGGAAGATTCCCATGTACAAACAAATATCGAGGAATTCAACGAACATCTAAAATATATTGTTGAAGAATATGAGAATATCAATCTGGTTAATCTGAATGAACTAACGGATAGACATTTCTTTACGAAACATGGACTTCATTTTAATGTCACAGGAAAAATTAAAATTTGTGAGTTAATCTCCCATGCATTAGTGAATGTAATGGACAGAATAAATGTATGAAAATAATTTTGTTGGCTTTATTTTTTTGACTCAATTGTTATCAATGCTTTTTCTTATTTTTTTGAGTTATAATTTTGTTTTATTCTTTTAAAATATGTGAGTATTTTACTTCTTAAGGTTGTATTATTAGACTATTTGAAGTATGTAGCCTCATTATTTTTTATTGATAACAAGAAAGATGTATTTTTTATCTTCCTATGTTTTATATGTCTATAACAGGAAATAAACATATTGATTTATTTAATGTATTTTTTTATTAAAGGAGATAGCATAGAAAATTTGCTTTTTTTTCTCCCAATTCTTCTTCCTGATTTTGAACCTAAAATGCCCGACAATTGTGTATAAGGTGTAAGAATTCACATTGTTTATGATGTAGCCCCCTGTGAGAATAAGCACTTTTTAAAACTAATATTGTCGATGCACAGAGTATAAATTATACAGTTTTTGAACAGCTTAGAGTTCATAAAAAGTTAACATTTAAAATATAAAAAATATAAATGTGTATCCTGCAGGAGCTGCATAAACCAAGCATATTTTAAGCATGGCAGAGACTGCAATAAGCACAAATAGGTTAACTCTTTTAACTATATTAATAATAAATATTACTGACAGTAGGTATACAACCTGGCAGTATGTATAAAATGCTCTACCCATAAAAAAGGTGAGAGTAAAATGATTAAAAGTAATGTTCCACAGTAGGAAAATATATATATATATATATATATATATATATATATATATATATATATATATATATATATATTTATATATATAGTATTGTTTTTTTTTGTAGCCTATAGGTCATAAATACACTCCTTTCACTTCATGTTTTTTATTATTTTCACCCTAACCGGTTTCGAGCTATTCTACTCCTCCTCAAAGGGTATTTCTTCGATGGTCTTATCCCATCACGTACATATATAATAAACTTATTTTAATATTGCAAAGCAATATACGTCTCGAAACCGGTTAGGGTGAAAATAATAAAAAACATGAAGTGAATGGAGTGTATTTATGACCTATTGGCTACAAAAAACAATACTATATATATATATATATATATATGAATGAACTGGAGGACCCAGGTTCAAAACCCAAACGCACATTAAAGCTTTTTATCTTCTACTGTCGTCCCTAGGTTCACCTAGCCTTAAATTAATTAATTAATGGGTACCTATTAAGGGAAAAATCAGGTGGCCGGAGCTTAGTACTGACCACACTTCCTCTCTAGTGTGTCGTGTGGTCAAGAATCAGATACCTCTACAGTATCTGCCCCTCAGGGCCCTTGTGGGCTGTTACGGGACTGACTTTATATATATATATATATATATATATATATATATATATATATATATATATATATATATATATATATTTATATATATATATATTTATATATATATATATTTATATATATAGTATTGTTTTTTTTTGTAGCCTATAGGTCATAAATACACTCCTTTCACTTCATGTTTTTTATTATTTTCACCCTAACCGGTTTCGAGCTATTCTACTCCTCCTCAAAGGGTATTTCTTCGATGGTCTTATCCCATCACGTACATATATAATAAACTTATTTTAATATTGCAAAGCAATATACGTCTCGAAACCGGTTAGGGTGAAAATAATAAAAAACATGAAGTGAATGGAGTGTATTTATGACCTATTGGCTACAAAAAACAATACTATATATATATATATATATATATATATATATATATATATATATGAATGAACTGGAGGACCCAGGTTCAAAACCCAAACGCACATTAAAGCTTTTTATCTTCTACTGTCGTCCCTAGGTTCACCTAGCCTTAAATTAATTAATTAATGGGTACCTATTAAGGGAAAAATCAGGTGGCCGGAGCTTAGTACTGACCACACTTCCTCTCTAGTGTGTCGTGTGGTCAAGAATCAGATACCTCTACAGTATCTGCCCCTCAGGGCCCTTGTGGGCTGTTACGGGACTGACTTTATATATATATATATATATATATATATATATATATATATATATATATATATGTATCAATATATTTAATTATACTTACACTGGGTGAGTCAGGATTGATGGCCCAGCCGACAGGAGGATGATAAGCCTCATTTTCAACAAAAACATTACTCTAGATCAAGGTCTTATTCCCCACCATTTTGAAGAAATCGCTCATTTTCCTGGTGATTTTCAACTTCACGTTAAATATGTAGTTGTCATATACTAGAATATATGATGTGGAAAATTGTTCAATTCACCATTGTAATGAGCATTAAATTCCCAGTTCAAAGGCCCTATAAGAATTTACTGGGTCTCCTGTGGTCTAGTGGATATAGCCTTTCACTCTCATGTGGGAGATGGAGGTTCGAGTCCCTCCGGTGGCAGACATTTTTCTCATCTCAGGGCCTGCCGAGAAGGTTCCTTGCTGCACCATGGATGTCGGCAATAATGGCCCAGTTGTTGGTGCGCTGTTAAAAAAAGAAAAAAAGGAAGAATTGACCACCATTGTAAGACCAGATGATTACCTATATATGCGTGTTTTCCCTCATTTTACATTTTCTTTTTTTGTACTTTTTTCTCTTTTGTTCATGTGTTTATTTTTTATGCTTCTCCCTTTATACTCCCCCCCCTTTATTAAATATTTATGTTTTTATATTGAACAATTTATTAAATTCTATATTCTTATCCCCCTCTGATTATAGTTTCATCATTGATCCACCCTTCCTCATCATTCTTCTAGCTCCAGTATTCTACAATCCCTCATTATTCACTCTCATCTTATTATTAATATGTAAATATTTTTTATTCTTGTATAAGATTTTGTAAATAGTATGAGAGTTCGTTCTATTCTTGTTATCTCTTCTCTAGGTAAAAAGTTAGAGTTTTATTTGCATTTATATATTATCCTTAAGGGACAAAGTCCTAGAATAAATCGTTTTTTTTTTTCTTTTTCATTTCATTTAAATTTTAACTCCATTATAATTAACTTAGAATTTTAGGACGGGTTATCTATTGGTCACCACTCTTTTCTAGCCAGGATAGGGCTGATGCCTTTTCTCTTTTATAAAGAAAAGCCACCACCCCTAGTGGGAATTGAACCCATGACCCTAGGTTTGGAGTGTCTAGTGCTCACGCCTTAACACTCACGGCCACCGGGCCTCCACCATTCATTCATGTTTAAGATTTAAACTGAAAAACATTCATTCAAGTTCTTTGAAAATAAAATAAATTCTGAAAGTGAAAAATGTTATAACTCCTAACATTTAAGATAGTACAGTACAATATTTATAGATTAACTATAATTTCCGTTTCTCAAAGTTGTCAGCAAACAAAACAATGACAGACTTTTAGTTAAAAATAAAACTACCAAAACACAATTCACTTAGATAAAATTTTTTGGGGGGTTTCATAATGAATTTAGGGGAATAATCATTCTGGTGATTATAAAAAAAAAAAAAAAAAAAAAAAAAAACTATTTTGGGACAAAAAAGGAAAAACCTCATTTTTGATTATAATGAAATGCATGAAAATAATAGGTCATTTTAGAAATGTTCAAAACTCGCTGTTTTTTTGGGGGGGGGAATTATATTTATTACATTTAAATTTTCGCTGACAAAGATCGGTTGAAATATTCTGTCAGAATAGTTGAAACTTGGTTGGTAGTAGGAGTTGAATGAGCTGCTTCTGGCTTCAAGTAGTACAAGTTCTAGCAGACATGCAAGAACTAACTTTTTTATTATGTGCAACATACGTAAAATTACCTATTATTTCCCAAATCTAAAATATTCTCCTCTTGAACTGTTTAAAATATTGCACGAATAAGGAGTTTTAAACTTTCATAAAATGGCAGGAGTTTCTCCCCAAAATTTTTTAAAACATTAGCTTATATCGTCCGTACCATTTCCAAACAATCGAATATGTATATATCGTTTTTCAGATTCGAGAATTTTGCTCTTGGATTATGGACGATACGGCATGTTGCTAATTGTCGCAACTCTAACCCCTTCAGAATAGCCTTCAATGCCTTAAATAAAGTATCGAATAAGACTATTTTTCAATATTGTCAATGAATAGAATATGTCCGTTCCCTAGTTTGCTCCGATTTTCATATTCGATAGTTTGACATGGCAGGGACAATATTTGCCATGGACTTATAAAGGCCCCCCCGAAATTGGTAAAAATGTATCATAAAAAACCTTAAATATAAATTAAATAAGATCACTTAGTTCAGAAAAAATAGATTTTATTGGGTGTAATAGCGTTTTAATTGGATAACTATTCCAAGTTTTGGATTGTTAGTATACCATACCTGACAAATGTTCTCCGCCCCCCCCTCCGGAATTCCCCTTCTTCTCCCGAAATTATTTTCTATATACGCCCATGATATTTGCAATGTTTCAAACGTGTTTAGGTTCATCGTCAGGCATCTACATAAAATGAAGAATAAGAACGAAACTTCTGCTAAGTTACTAATACCAGTACAAATGTTATAAAGTTCAGTCATTATATATAAAATTAGTATACAGATTATGTTGGCACACTCGCGCGTTTACGCTCAGTGCGAATCTGAATTTTCCACTTCACTATTCATGGTAACATTATCTTCTCCTTTTTTTTCTTGTATTGCCTTTTTTTATCTTTTAATGTCACCACTATAATTATTAAACCCTTTCAGAAGATTCTTAGCTGGATTTAATGTTAACTCTCAAAATTCAATATTCATGGACCTTGCTATGACATCTTGAAATAAGGTACTTAATATATTGTATTATTATATTCCTCATTTATTATATTTGTATTTGTATTAGTGTCATAGGAGAAGTTTTATCCTTATTCGTTATTTTACTTTTATTTTATGTAGATGTATGATGATGAACGCCACAAATACAAGTTAATGTTTTAAATAATTTTGGGGAGAAAATCCTGCCAGTTACTTCAAGGGTCCATTGATCCTTTTCCACCCTCACCTTCAAATTTCATAAAATGTTTTACTATTTTCATTCAACTACTTGAATGGTACAATTTTTTTAAAAAAATTATCTGTTTCCGTTTTTTTAGTATTCATTTTCTAAGTATTGAAAAACCGCCTTTTTTTGGTCAACTGGAAAATGTTAATTCCTTGATAGATTGAGTTCTATTCTAGCTAGAACCGTCAGCATAGTCTCATTGTTTAGCTAATTAAATGGACTTTAATTTGATACACAACAAGACCACCTTATTACAAATTTTTCTTTTAAAAAAAAATGTCAAAGAATTGTACGTAACGGTTTTCAAAAAACTGTACTTTTAAAATTCTGAAAAAAATATATTTGAATCTTCAGTTCATTGACTACATATGCTGTTAGTTTCATTATGGGATGGGAACGGGATCATTTCATAACATAATTTTGACTTTATAATTGTCACTGCGTAGTTGGTAAAAATATGGTGAGTGATGGACATTTGCATTGTAAATTCAGCTATAAGCATCCCTGATCAAAATTTGAATTTTTTTCTGACACAACTAAAATTAAATGGGAGATTTGGGGAAAAAAAATTACCAGAACCCAGAAATTGCATCTTTTCATTCCTTTAACTAAGAAAAAAAATTATACTCGACTTTACTCGAACTTCAATAAAAGTGAAATTGAACTGGTAGGTGACTGATTTAAACAAAGATACAGTAGCCTTTAATGAAAAAATATGTGGTAGTTTTATTGTCTGTGAATATGACGACCAGTGGTGGCTGACATGTGTACTCAACAAAAATGAGGAGATGGATGAAATAAAATTTAATATCCAACATGTCTCAATTATTACAAATTTCATTTTTCAAAAAATGTTTTGAAAATTTGTACAAAATGATTTTTGAAAAACTGTACTTTTAAAATTCTGAATATATTTTAATCTTCAGTTCATTGACTACATATGATGTTAGTTTCATTATGGGAACATTTTACAACATAATATTAACTGATTTAGACTCTGATCCAGTAGCCTTCAATGAAAAAATATGTGGTGGTTTTATTGTCTGTGAATATGACGACCAGTGGTGGCTAGCATGTGTACTCAACAAATTACACAGATTAAATGTATTATCACAATATTCATCATATTCACAGACAATAAAACCACCACATATTTTTTCATTGAAGGCTACTGGATCAGAGTCTAAATCAGTTAATATTATGTTGTAAAATGTTCCCATAATGAAACTAACATCATATGTAGTCAATGAACTGAAGATTAAAATATATTCAGAATTTTAAAAGTACAGTTTTTCAAAAATCATTTTGTACAAATTTTCAAAACATTTTTTGAAAAATGAATTTGTAATAATTGAGACATGTTGGATATTAAATTTTATTTCATCCATCTCCTCATTTTTGTTGAGTACACATGTCAGCCACCACTGGTCGTCATATTCACAGACAATAAAACTACCACATATTTTTTCATTAAAGGCTACTGTATCTTTGTTTAAATCAGTCACCTACCAGTTCAATTTCACTTTTATTGAAGTTCGAGTAAAGTCGAGTCTAATTTTTTTTCTTAGTTAAAGGAATGAAAAGATGCAATTTCTGGGTTCTGGTAATTTTTTTTTTCCCAAATCTCCCATTTAATTTTAGTTCTGTCAGAAAAAAATTCAAATTTTGATCAGGGATGCTTATTGCTGAATTTACAATGCAAATGTCCATCACTCACCATATTTTTACCAACTACGCAGTGACAATTATAAAGTCAAAATTGTGTTATGAAATGATCCCGTTCCCATCCCATAATGAAACTAACAGCATATGTAGTCAATGAACTGAAGATTCAAATATATTTTTTTCAGAATTTTAAAAGTACAGTTTTTTGAAAACCGTTACGTACAATTCTTTGACATTTTTTTTTAAAAGAAAAATTTGTAATAAGGTGGTCTTGTTGTGTATCAAATTAAAGTCCATTTAATAAGCTAAACAATGAGGCTATGCTGACTGTTCTAGCTAGAATAGAACTTAATCTACCTAGCAATAAACATTTTCCAGTTGACCAAAAAAAGGTGGTTTTTCAATACTTTGAAAATTAATACTAAAAAAAACGGAAACAGATAAAAATTTTAAAAAAATTGTTTTTGGTTATTTTTTGTTACAGTAACCAACCTACCAAATTTTATTAAAATCCAAGAAGGTCGGGTTGTGACCCTTGTTGATTCGACATGGAATGACCCAATTTCTTAATACCAGAATTAGACACATCTCTTCTTCCTCTATCCTACATTTAAAGCAAAAAAGTTTATTTAAATTAATTGTATTTTGGTAGTTATTTTGACCTAAACAATACAAAATTCTTTTTGCTTTTTGACAATTTTCAGAAACCATAATTACAGTTAGTCTTGTATTGTGCTAAACCATCAGAAAGGTTTTTAAATAGAGACATTGTTTGGACATTGTTTGGTGGGTTTTATCTATTTTCAGATTTCCACAGAATGTGTAAAATCATTATAAGTTTACTATGATTTTAAACTTAAAGGTTTACCTTTTAATATTTTTTAGATGTATGATCCAGTAAAAGATCAAATAGCTGGGAAGAATTCATTTTATGCCATCTCAGGATTGGCCATTCACGACTGACACACTCCTATAATTTATGTAAATACAGGACAGACCTACAAGTCCATACTGCAATACAGACTTATCAATAAAGCACATACTGACAGAGTGTAGACTCAGGATAAATTTTAAATTAACCTACAATTTGACCGACTTACATTCCGATGGTAGCCAGTACATTGATGAACTATTTAATATTATTATATATATATATATATATATATATATATATATATATATAATAAAGACACATTGAATATTTAAAAAATAAAAGATAACCACAGTCATTTTGTGAAATTGATTTTTTGTTAATTGAAATAACAAAAAGGTACTCTCTTTTTGTTGGGTTTCTGGAACAGAACTTTTGAGACTAATGCAAAAGAATTGTTAGACAGTTTTTGAACGTAACCTAGTAGAATTAAATTTCTAACAGATAAGGGAAAATTATATATTTTTATTTTTTATCACGAAATGTTGAATATAAAATATAGATAGTTATTTGATGTTCGAAGCTTTGAATGAACGTACAAAAATGCTATGCTTATTACAATGGCAACTTCAAATGTTGTATTCTTTAGAGGATAACTACTTATTTATTGAGAAATTGTAAAAATTACCAAGAAACCAGAAAATGAGTGATTTCTTCAAAGCAATTGAACCATGATCAAGGGATACATTTTTTATTAAATGAATCCTTTTGGATTGTAATTACATTATAACAGAATATTTATTATTTGTTTATAATACACCAAAGCATTATTGACCAAAGTAACTATTTAATTTTGTCAACAGTAGTATTTCTATGATGTTTTATAATATTTGACCTAATAAATAATGCCTTAATATTCTGGGCGAGGGAGGGAGAGAAAGAAAGAGGGCGAAGGAGAGGAGAGGGAGAGGGAGAGTGAGCCAATAAGAAATACACCCTAATCCTGGAGGAAATAGGGAAGACACGTTCACATCTTCTTGAAAATCAGTTAGGTCCTCCCCGACTTCCTTCCTAAATCCTTTTATCTCAGCTTTCAGATGGCAAATTCCATCCTTCTTTCTGCCTCGAATGTACCAATGATCTTCCTTCAATGGAAAACCAATCATTCAGAAACAGCCCTGTGAATGGATTTCTTTTCTAGCAGTTTATGCTTGTGGCTAATTTGCCGGACACATGGAGTGTAGCACAACAATAGAGTCAAAGGCATATGGTAGCTACCAAGGCAGCGAGCGCCAGACAAATACTGTTTAAAAAAAAAATACCCACTTCCAGTGTTTTAAATTAACCTAGCCAGTCATTTTTTGACTGTAGGGTTAACACCAGTAAAATGAAGCAGAGTGGAGGGGGGCACAAAGAGTTCTTTATGTATTGTACATTTTCGCATTATTATGTATTCAGTAAGAGAAGGAAGTTAATGGTGCCACAACAGGAAACTGACCGTATCCTAAGCAGAAATGACTCCCCGCCTTCTCAATGTTCGCTCTAGGAAAACACTATTACCAATTCTCATTTATTTTACTAAAATACTAATTTTACTGATAAATGCAATAAAAATAAATAAATTAAAAAGTGTGTTAAACAAAGACCAAAGAACAAACCAAACACATTCAAAGTTCAATCAATCAATATTTATTTGAACCAATACATATAGTATTATTTACAAATGGTGAAGGGAGAAAAAAAAATATATACATTAACAAAATAAATACTAACAAAAATAAAAATAAAATAAAATAAAATAAAAAATTGGAATAAACTGACAAAATAAAAATAGAACATGAACAAAAGGTAAACAGAACATGATAGGTAAACGGAACATGAGGTAAACAGAAC
Organism: Gonocerus acuteangulatus; assembly: GCA_946811695.1. Taxonomy (NCBI): domain Eukaryota; kingdom Metazoa; phylum Arthropoda; class Insecta; order Hemiptera; family Coreidae; genus Gonocerus; species Gonocerus acuteangulatus. The sequence continues at coordinate 59,989,963 of OX328129.1, read as the reverse complement.
ATGAATTAGAAAATAACAAATTATTGTAAATGAAAGAAATCTTGATAACATCTTGGCTTTAGCCGTGTTGCAATCCTTTCTCCTAGCTGAAAGTAGCTGGCTCCATCTATTGTTGGTAGTTTTCCGTAGTGCCTTTGGGTGAGTTTTTCAATGTGCTCTGCGGAGTGGACAACACCGAGCTCTCTGTGGATTTGTGTGTTTCGTATGAAAGGAGGTGCATTTAAAATAATTCGAAGAATTTTATTTTGAAATGTCTGAAGTCTTTGTCTGTTTGTGTTACTGGTACTGTACCAAACTGGGCATGCGTAAGTTAGTAATGGAAGTAATAGAGTTTTGTATAGTAGAACTGCGCATTTGTGTCTGAGTGGTGTTTTCTTGTTTAAAATTGGGTATAGTATTCTTAGTCGTGTGTGAGCCAATTGTAGTTTTAAGTTAATGTGAAGTCTCCAGGTCAGTCTAGTGTCGAAGTGTACGCCAAGGTAGCGCACACTTTGGTCCCTTGGAGTCCAAGGAACTCGGGTCTGTCCAATCCGCAAGCAAGGAGAAGTCCTGTCATCGAAGTGCCTCAGTGCGAATATCTTTGCTTCAGTCTTCGATGGATTGAGACGGAGTCTCCACCTTTCGAACCACGAAGTAATGCTGTCCAGTGATGATTGAAGGTCTGCGATGGTTCCTGGAACGTCATCTCCTTGACTCATGACTTACGTGTCATCTGCAAACAGAGCGACCGTGGCAGTTTGAGGCTCGGGGAAGTCGTGACAATACAAGCTAAATAGTAAAGGGCTCAGTACTGCTCCTTGTGGTACACCAGCAGAGACGCTTACTTTTCGGCTGACACTGTTTTTCACTCGTACTTGTAATGTTCTTTCGTCAAGGAACGAAGAAATGATGTTCGCAAGGTAGCAGGGTGGCCAAGTTTTTTTGAGTTTATGCAGAAGACCCTTGTGCCACACTGTATCGAATGCTGACTTGACATCTAAGAAAACAGCTGTCGAATACTTTTTGTCTTCAAATCCCTTCAGTATTGATTCAGCTACTCTCTGTATTTGGTGGACAGCTGAGTGGTGAGGTTTGAATCCAAATTGATGTTTGGGAATGATGTTGTTTTCCTCTAAGTGCCGGCGGAGTCTCTTCTCAATACATTTTTCAAAAACTTTAGCCATTGTATTTAGAAGGCTAATTGGCCGATAGCTATCGGGATCTTCCTTTGGTTTTCCAGGCTTGTGAAACACCACCACAATAGCATTTTTCCACATTTTTGGGAAGTAACCCGTCCTCAAACATGCATTAAATACGCTTGTCATGAGTGCGATACTCTTCTGTGGAAGATGTTTGAGGACAGTGTTGGATATCAGATCATCTCCTGGAGATTTCCTATTTGGCAGTTTCCCGATGATCGTATTTACTTCGTAAGGAGTAATGAAGTCTATGTTTTTTTCAACTGTCGTAATTGGTGTTTGTAAGTAGGTATTTACGGTTAGGTCTATGTCTCTGTTCGTTTTAGTGTCATTTGTGAATTTTCTGTGAAAATGTCTAGCCAGGAGTTGGCACTTCTCTTCATCTGTGTTAGCTGTCCCTGTCTGGTCAGTGAGTGAGAATAAGTCAGTTTTCTGTCCTGTCAGTCTTTTTGTTTCTTTCCACAGATTTGCATCACCAGGAGTAAGACTTTCTGCAAATTTCCTATAATTTTCATATCGGGTTTCATCTAGTTCCCACCTAATTTGTCTAGATAGTCTATTCACTAAAGTTTTTAGAACGGGGTCTTTCGTCCTCTGCCATCGGTGTCGTAGAGTGTTTTTTTCCTGTATCATTTGTAATATGTGTGTTGGAGTGCTGTTTGTTAGTCCTGTCCGTTTGTCTGTGAATTGTGTGAGTGTTGCTTTCTGTATGGATGTGTATATGTGTTGAGTGAATGAATCTATTGTTGAATTTATGCCCTCCTTATTATTGTACGTAGCTGGAATTGAGAATGTACACATTTCTTGAGAGAACAATTCCCAATTTACCTTCCCAGTTATTAGCCGAGGGAGTGGTTCTACGTAATGTCTTTGTGTTCCCAATGTGCAAAGCACAGGGGGCTGATCTGAGTCTAAGTCTATAATTGTTTTGAGGTAGATAGGAATGTCGAGTTTGTGAATTAGAGCTATGTCAAGTATGTCAGGTAAATGTCCTTGTCGAGTGGGATGGTAAGTTGGTTCGTCTGGGGATTCAATGTGTATTCCAAGATTTTCCGTTACAGTCTGAAGTCTAGTACCATTACAGTTCTGTGTCCGGCAGTTCCAATCAGTATGTTTGCTATTTAAGTCCCCTAACAGTAAGGTAGGTTCTCCTGTAAAGATCTGTTCGAAGTCGTTTTGTATTACTCTCCGTCGAGGTCTAAGGTAAGCTGAGATAATGTTCACTGTTCTGTTGCTGTTTGTTGTCAATTTAACTCCGACGGCTTCGAGATGTAGCAGCCTGGGAAGGAGAAAGTGGGAATGTTTTAGACCCCTCTTTATACATAAAGCTACTCCTCCAAAACGTACTTCGCTGTCCTGTCTGTATAAAATGTATCCTCCTATTCGTAATGTGTCTTTCGGTTTGAGGTGAGTCTCTGTCACACAAGCAATGTCCACTTGGTATCTACTCAGGAAATTTGAGAATAAGGTCTGTCGTTTTCAGTCCATTGGCGTTCCAGTTAAGGATTATCAGATTTGGAGTATGTCCATAGCTGTTTTTGAAGAAGTCTTGTATGACATTGAGTAGAAGATTTTGTAAGTAAGGTATGATTGGTTTAATTAATGTTGTAATCAGAGAGCTTAAGTCTAGGTCTGGTTTATTGGAGTCAGTATTTTGAGTTTGTACAGGAGAAGAAGGTTTTGGAGTAGAGCTAGGGGCAGAATGTGTTCCTAGAGGCCGACAGTCAAACCAGGCATTGGTTTTAGGTGGCTGAGGACAGTGTGTTGATTGTACTGGGGTGGGAGTGAATTGAGAGTTGATTGGGGTGTGAGTCTTTATTATGGGTGTAGGTTTTGTTGGTGGACGAAATGTTTGAGCTTTTGCTCGCAGTTGCTTGTTTTCAATTATGTTTGGATTTGAGGGTTGGGGGATTATTCGATGTCTATAATGACCTTTAAAAGCAGAACACCCGCGATACTTCGCACTGTGCTTTTCTCCACAATTTGCACACTTAAGTAGGTTATCATCAGCCGTACAAATGTTTGTCAAGTGAGGTCCTGCACAACGGCTACATCGTGGATCTAGCTTGCAATAATTTTTTGTGTGACCTACCCTCAAGCATCTTCCGCATTGTACTGCGCGATTTGATAGCCTACGGTGCTCAACTGTAACGATGGTGTAGTAGATTGCTTTGAGGTTAAATATTGTTTGGCCATTTTTATCATTTTTTAATTCGACTGCACATAACGGAGTGGGGGCCTTCTGTCGATTATGAAGTCTTGTGACACTCAGGACCGGATATTTCTTATTAAAGAGAAATTCGAATACTTCCGTATCCCTGAGTGAGTAGGGAACACCCCGGATTACGACTGAAAGGTTTTTTTCCTCGGGGTTTACGTAGGTGTAATATTTTTTGGAATTTAAATCATAAAATTTTGTTAAATTTCTAAAATCTCCAATACTGGTAAGTGTAATCTTGATTTTTTGATTACATTGCTTAATTTCGAAATTATTAGTAACGTTTGATTTGATATCGTTTGTAATTTTTAAGTAGTCTTCATCTGAGCAAAGAAATATTGGTGGAATTTTTAAGGGTTTGTCTGTCGTATTTTCTTTAGAAGATTCTGTTAAGAGTTGTTGTAATGGTTGGAATCTATTATGTAATGGTATTGGTGAGTTTGTAGTCTGTTTGTTGCGTTTTGTAGATGGTTCTGTATCTAGGTCATCGGGAGACTGGCAATCCATTCTTGGAGAAGGGTTATGAGGAGATGGTAAACAAGGCCAGTCGTTGTCATGGGCAACAGATAGTTGAGAACTCTCACCTGAGCTTCTTTCTGTCTTGGTTAGGTTAGGATCTACTATAGAGTCTTTATATTCACACATTCAATGTTGTAAGCACTTATTTCTCCAAATGCCATAGTCACAGCGAAAATATCGTTAGAATATTTTTGTGTAGAGAATTTAGTAAGTTTCGAATGTTCTTCTTTTTTTACTTCTCAGGATTTCCCAACCGTTTTCGAGATATTTACGAAAATATATGAAGGTCCCAAAACTTTCATGCCTAAAAATAATACATTTTTTCCCCCGTTTGAATACTTCCATTATAACTCCAAATGTAGCCAAAATTTAAACTCTTAGTTTACATGCATTTCAAACACAAAGAAAATGTTTGAATTGAATCCATCGATTTAAAGTACACAAACCGAAAATGAGTTACAATTTGTTTTCCACTTTTCTCATAAACGGTTACAGGTATCATCTTAAAAATGGCTTCATTCATTTTCCTACGTTAAAGAACTTATAAAACCATGGGCGCATATAAGGAAGGGGCTGCCCCCCCCCGAAATGTTATTGTAATCGAAAAAACTTAGTTCAGAAAAAATATTTTTTTTTTTTTTTATGTAATAGCGTTTTAATTGGCTAACTACTCCAAGTTGTAGATTATTAGTATTCCATACCTCCCAAATTCTTCCAGCCCTCCTCCCCCCCAAGACATTTTTTCTTTCGCGCAAATTTATTTCCAAAACTGTTCCGGTGGACGGATTCTGCTGGTTAACGAACCTGACCTTTCAAATTAGATGAAAGCTTTTTGAACCAAATTTCATCAAAATCGGACCATTTTAGAGACTGAGAGAGCGAACAGACAAATATGCAATATATGTATTCTCTCTCTCTCTCTCTCTCTCTCTATATATATATATATATATATATATATATATATATATATATATATATATATATATATATATAAATACATAAATAAATAACGTCTACAGTTGTCTGTCTGTCTGTATGTTCGTAAGTTATTCAATTTCACACCCTTCGTCCGATTTTGACCAAACTTGGCACACAGGTAGGTTTTGATACCGGGATTGTCATAGGCTACATCAAAAATTTCTACCAGCTCTCTGTCTGTATGTTTGTTCCTTAGGCTACACCTACATTGGACCCTTATTTCTCCCGATCCGATCCGATCGGATTTCGTTTGATCGGCTGCGGCCGACATGAGTGCCTACATTGGTCTCGACCCGATCCGATCCGATTTAGTCACAGCTCGTCAGTAATGACCTCGTAGTGAAATGAAAATGAGTGATTAATTTAAGAAATACCATCTAATAAGCATAGAAACCTATGATTTGGTTGAATGTTGGAGGTAAGAGAAGTATTGGTATTCATATTTTAAAATTATTTATAGGAAAGGTAACTAGAATATAAGCATTGGAAGGTTATAAACATTGGAAGGTTATAGACGTTGGATGGTTATAAACATCTTTCTACGCAATTTAATAAACAAGGGAAAGTAAAAACCTACATTGGACCCTTATTTCTCCCGATCCGATCCGATCGGATTTCGTTTGATCGACAGCGGCCGACATGAGTGCCTACATTGGTCTCGACCCGATCCGATCCCATTTAGTCACAGCTCGTCAGTAGTGACCTCGTAGTGAAATGAAAATGAGTGATTAATTTAAGAAATACCATCTAATAAGCATAGAAACCTATGATTAGGTTGAATGTTGGAGGTAAGAGAAGTATTGGTATTCATATTTGAAAATTATTTATAGGAAAGGTAACTAGAATATAACCATTGGAAGGTTATAAACATTAGAAGGTTATAAACATTGGAAGCTTATAGACGTTGGATGGTTATAAACATCTTTCTACGCAATTTAATAAACAAGGGAAAGTAAAAACAAAAATGTGAATTTACAAAGTTGTTCTAAATTTTATTTCCTTTGATATAAAAAAAAATCCATTTAAATCCGTTACGATTTAGAACCTGTAGACCTTTTTGAAACACAATATGTGGGTTGGCGCCATTTTGCTTCGTCGGTCCGAAATCGGTCTAGAAACAAACAAGTTTAAATGGCCAAGAATCGGTGGCCGTTGGATTCATGGGCGTATATAAGGGGGGAGGGGCTGCAGCCCCCCCCGAAATTTTGATTTCATCGGTAAAATTTCATAAAACCCTTAAAAATAAATTAAATAAGATCATTTAGTTCTTTAAACATATTCTATTTTGGGTGTAATAGCGTTTAAGTTGGCTAAAACTCTTCCAAGATCTAATTTGTTAGTATTCCATACACCGGAAATGGTCTACCCCCCCCCCCCGAAATTTTCCCAACCCCCTCAGAAATTATTTTCTATATACGCCCATGGTTGGATTGGATCGGGTCAGGACCAATGTAGGCACCTCCATTGAGATGCATGTGTTTGTTTTAGCACTTTCCTCCGAAGGAAAGTAGCTATTGAGGTTGGACTCATGACGGAATTTTTGAAAAATTTCTTCAAATCTTTATCGATCCTACCTAGTAGACACCGAAAATGACCCCCGTTAAAATTTATATATATCTATATATATATATATATATGCATATATATATATGTGTCTGTTAACACGATAGCGGCCAGAGTTTTTGTTTTTTCGTCACGAAACTTGGTATATAGCATTCAATTAGCAAACGATTGAACGAGTTCGTTAACCACCAAAGTTGGTCCACCGGAAGGGGGGGTTTACCCCGAACCCAAAACACTAATTTGACTATGTCAGCCGTAATATTTGTTATATTTCAACGAAACTTGGTATTCGTAGTGGTAATATAGAGAGAAAAGTGAGATATAAAAATGAACTAAATCGGTTCATTAGAAGGGGGGGTTTACTCCGGACCCACAATACCAATTCGCCACTACCAGCCGTGATTTTTGGTATATTTCGATGAAACTCGGTATTCGTAGTGGTAATCCACAGGTAAATAACTGTTGTAAAAATAAACTAAATCGGTTCATTAGGAGGGGGGGTTTACTCCGGACCCACAATACCAATTCGCCACTACCAGCCGTGATTTTTGGTATATTTCGACGAAACTCGGTATTCGTAGTGGTAATCTACAGGTAAATATGTGTTGTAAAAATAAACTAAATCGGTTCATTAGAAGGGGGGGTTTACTCTTGACCCAAATTCTTAATATACTCATACCGGTCGTAATTTCTGCTGTATTGTAACGAAACGCGGTATACGTCGTGGGTAACTCATGAGAAAGAAGTGTTGTAAAAATGAGCTGAATCGGTCAATCAGAAAGCGGGGGTTTAATTTGTAATATATTTCAATAGAAAAGCCTGTCAGACGTAGGTTCACAAAGCCGCCGCAAGGAGCGCTAGAGTGACTGTATCCTGTTCCTGCGTTAGATCAAAATACGATAATATGAGGTTTTTTGTATTTATTACGAAGTGTAATAGGTACCATGTGTAAACATAACTCTGGAAGCAAATTATTAATTGATCAGTTACTCATTACAAATTTAAAAGAGAACTATTCATGTTTTTATTTTATTTATGTAGGATATTTTAAGCAAATTGTTCTGGAAAGCAATCTACACTACCCAAATTCTGAGGAAAGTGCTTAGTTATGCAGCTCCTGCGTGACGGACTTTTTCATCTGAACTTTTTCCAAAAGTTTAGCTACTTTTCCCAAAAAGTGCCAAATTTAACTATCAGACGTGTTTGGAGGGATATGCAGGCCGGAATAATCATAGTACAAAATACTCTTGGGAATAAAAGTTATAGCAAATGTTATTAGCTTCAATTGAAGTGCAATTCGAAGTCTGTAGGCTCAGTGGGTGTCTAGTTATCTTTAAAAAACAAACAACGTCCTTGTTTGGACTTGCTGAGCCTGGCAGTAGCACGAACCATTACAGCCCGTTTCAAACATTTTTTTCTATGTTTTATTACTTTTTGAGTGGGGGGGGGGGGGGTCAAAAACCCCACCATAACTAGTGGCGTCGGGTCCCCTGTGACCCATATTTTAAATTGTTGTTTTGGGTAATGTAATTTAAAAAAATAATTATAAACACTAATAGTAATTGAAATACTTGTCGTTTATTAAAATAATACAATACTTATCGAAATTACATAAAAATTTCTTTAAAAAGAATAGTACTGAATTGAAGTTGAAGATGTGAAAATGAGAACGTTTACAAAGTTCAAATTTATGTAGTTTTTATTTAATAAGGAAAAATAAAAAAACTGAAGGCTTATATTAATTGCAAATAATGAAGTCCATAGGCCCAGTGGGTGACTAGTTATCTTTAATAACCAAACACCTTCCTTGTTGGGACTGGCTGAGCTTGGCGAATAGTATGGGGTAGTGGTAAATGGGGGGGGGGGGTGTTCAAAAATATTGAACAGTGTTGTCATTAATTGCAACAGGCCACTCAATAAGATTAGTAGTTCCACAGTCAATGTAATTACTGTAATATTTTAAATTTTTTTTTCAACTATTTATATCTTTAACCCTTAAATACTTGCATTGGGTCATATTGACTCGAATGTATTTGTTTATTCGATCTTTGCCATTTAATTATTTCTAATTGTCTGCCATTTCCATTGTTATCTCCTAGCATTTTGTCGAAAATGGAGTCGAGATATCGAGAAATCCTAGGGCGAAAAAAAAAAAAACAGCTATGATTACTTTTTACAATTCTACTAAAGGAGGAATTGCCAAAAATAACCAATTGTGTGCGAAATATAATGATGGGCGTCGCACCAAGAGATGGGCTTAGGCTATATTTTTTCATTTGATCAATCTCAGCGCTAGAAACGCTTGTGTTGTTTACAAAAACATTACTTGATTCTGGAAACGAGATGGGAAGAAGAGCTTTTTGAAAGGCTTAGGTCATCAGTTAGTCAATTATTATGGCATCTGTTGGTCACAAGTTCTTTTTCTACCTAGTCGACTCAAACAATAGATTAAGATATGTATGGACAAGTAAAGATGAAGCAGAAAGAAAACGAAGAGGTATAGTTTTTGTCCTTCCACTAAAGACAATAAATATTATTCATTTTGTGATACATGTGGCAAATGTGTGTGCAAAAAACATTGTTCACAATTAATGTACGCCTTAAGTTTTTTTATTTTTCCTTATTAAATAAAAACTACATAAATTTGAACTTCAATTCAGTACTATTCTTTTTAAAGAAATTTGTATGTAATTTCGATAAGCATTGTATTATTTTAATAAACGACAAGTATTTCAATTACTATTAGTGTTTATAATTATTTGTTTAAATTACATTACCCAAAACCACAATTTAAAATATGGGCCACAGGGGACCCGACGCCACTAGTTATGGTGGGGTTTTTGACCCCCCCCCCCCCTGTTTCACCACAACCCCCCTCCCCATCTACACCTTTCTCCACCCCCAGTCCACTCAAAAAGTAATAAAACATAGAAATGTTTGAAACGGGCTGTAATGGTTCGTGCTACTGCCAGACTCAGCCAGTCCAAACAAGGACGTTGTTTGTTTTTTAAAGATAACTAGACGCCCACTGAGCCTATAGACTTCGAATTGCACTTCAATTGAAGCTAATAACATTTTCTATAAATTTTATTCTCAAGAGTATTTTGTACTATGATTATTCCGGCCTGCATATCCCTCCAAACACGTCTGATAGTTAAATTTTGCACTTTTTGGGAAAAGTACCTATTCTACCTAAAAAGTTTGTTTTAGCACCACAAGTTTTTAAATTTTATCTACTTTAAAACAGCAAAGAATACCAATTGTTGAACGATGCACGGTTTAGGAGCCATAAGCAAAAAAGTCCGACTCGCAGGAACTGCATCATCTTAGCGCGGTTCCGTTCTTATCTCTAGACTCATTTAAAATGATTAAAATAGAAGCTGTTATTATTTTGGGTCCACATTTCTAGAAAGCATGAAGATTAGATAGTTAGCCGTCGAGGTGATAAGTAAAGATGGAATGGTTGGGATTCGGCTAAAGAAACCTCAATACGATTTTTGTTAAAAAATCTATATTTAGGACGTTTCAGCTACTCATTGGTAGCCTTCGTCAGCATTGAAAGTGCCGGGAGGCAGAGGAGGACCAAAGTTGACAGTTCCATCTTTACTTTCAAGAAAGGTCTTATTTACGATCTTACCTGGATAGGCCAACCAGCCATAGGAAGGACCCCGCTGACATTTGAAAAGCTATATCTTGGAAATCCGGTATCTCTAAGACTAAATTGTTTTTCTTATTTTTCTTAACCTGATTTATTATCAAATACATTATCCAACTATAAGCAGTTAAAAAATAACAAGGAATAAAAACAGACAAAAAGTCCGACTCGCAGGAACTGCAGCATCTTAGCGCGGTTCCGTTCATGTCCCTAGTGCCATTTGATAAGCTTAGAAAAGAAATAAACTTATATTTTTTTATATATCTCGTGAAAATTGTCAAAATCCTCTCGAACATCTCGAATAAAAGTGATATTAAGGCGTCAGGGACACCGACAGTAGCTAACTTTTACACAGAAGCGGAAATTACAGAATCTAGCTCTCATTCTAAAGCAAAGCTCAATAAATCAATACAAAATATGCCTAATAAAGCCTTTCTAGAGGATACAGAAGCACGGGCGTATATGAGGGGGGGGGGGGCTGCAGCCCCTCCCGAAATTTTGAATCATAAAATATTTTATTCTAATCCTTCCTTAGCTCCAAACGTAACCAAAATTTTAACATATTAGTGTTGATGAAATTCAAACATGCAGAAAATGTTTCAACTGAATCCCATAATTTTAAGTATCAAAATCAAAGACAAAAAGAACAGTTCGAATAAGCGAAATCAATTAAAGTTTAAAGTTTTAAGCACTTATTTCTCCGATTGACATCGCCTAATCAAAACTTTCATTAGAACCTTTTTTGTAGAGCATTTAGTAAGCTTTCTAATGGTATTCTTCCGTTTCCCAAATTCTCAACCTTTTTCGAGATATTAAGGAAAGTATACAAAGTTACCAAAACTTTTTTATGTCTGTTCAAAAATCTTTTTATGTCTGTTCTCTTTTTTATTCTAACCCTTCCTTAACTACAAACGCAACCAACATTTCAACATATTAGTTTTAATGAAAGTAGAACATGCAGTAAATGTTTCAACTGAATCCCATGATTCTAAGTACCCAAACCAAAAACGGAATTCAAAAATTTTTTTTTCAGCTTTCTCGAAAACGGTTAAAGCTATCGCCTTGAAAATGGTTCCATTCGTTTTCCTAGCCCAAGAAGCCTATAAAAAGAGTACTTACAAGCTTATGAACTCAAAAACGTAAGCGTTACGATTTTTTTTGCGCGAATTGCGCCCCAAACGCCATCTTTCAGTGGGCGGATTTTGCTGGTTAACGAACTTGACCTTTCAAATTGGACGACAGATTTTTGTACCAAATTTCATCAAAATCGGACCATCAGGGAAGCCAGAAATGAGCGAAAAGACAAATATATATATATATATATATATATATATATATATATAAATATATACTTATATATATATATATATATATATATATATATATATATATATATATATACAAATATATATATATACAAATTTGAACCACCGTTATTTTCGGTCTCTAGGGGTTCTGAAACGCGAAATTTTCTCGTCGGCACTTCCGGATTGTTTCATTGTACCAACCTTATAAGCGGGGTTCCTCCCTATGGGGGAGGGAGGAACTGCGCTAAAACAAAAAGTGTCCAAAAATTTTAATGTTTTTCGACTATTGCGCAGTTAGCACAGGTCCTTCAAAGCTGACAAATTGGGTACACACTACTGGGGTGGTCCCGAACAACACCCCGAAAAATCAGCGTTACGCGTTTGTTTGCGATCTCGATGTCTTAGGTGACTGGATTACGGTGGCTATTGGATCGGATCGGAAAGGGTGAATGTTTGTTACAAATACACACCGTTTGACTGATTTTGAGCAAACTTGGCACCCAGCTAGGTCTTGATACCGGGAGTGTCACAGGCTAGGTCAAAAAAGACTACCAGCTGTCTCTCTGTATGTTTGTTCCTAATACAAATTCACATCGTTTGACCGACTTTGACGTAACTTGGTAAATAGGTAGATCTTGATACCGGGAGTGTCAAAGGGTAGGTCAAAAACGTCTACCAGCTGTCTGTCTGTATGTTTGTTCCTAATAAAAAATCACACCGATTTTGTCGTAACTTGGTAAATAGGTAGATCTTGATACGGGGAGTGTCATAGGCTAAGTCAAACTTTTCTATTAGCTGTACGTTTGTTTCATTACAAATCCACACTGGTGTGACATGGCACGACGGGGAACAGCTAGTATATATATTTATATAGTATATAAATTTCAATTGCCGTTATTTTCGAGTACTGAAAGGTAATATTTTCTAGTCGGCACTTGTCATGAGGTCGGAATTGAGTCATGAGGTCAATCTCATAAGCGGGTTTCTTCCCTATGGAGGAAAATAGCAATCCCACTAAAACAACAAAACCTTTATTTCACTTGGGGGGGGGGGTATGGCCGTTAAGGTGTTAAGTGTTATTAATTAACAACTAAGTACATCAGAATAAACTTGATCACTTTGTGAGGCTAGGCGCATTTTACAATTCGCCTCAAACTAAATATTTTCCGGTATTCTGGTAAAAGGTGCGATAAATCAATTGAGTAAATAATCTGGAAGTGAGTAAGATTCAAAGGGAGCCCCAGAGGATCCGGGAAAGTGCGGAAGAGCTCCCTGCAGGCCTGCACAGGATATAGACTATAAATAAGGAAATCCCAGCCTCCTTCCTCTCAGAAAGGTATTTTCCCTTTTGTATAGAGATAATATTAACCTGCAATATAACGGGTCTAGTTCTCAGGAGGTTAGTAGTTATCATTAGTGCTTGTCATTGAAGCAGGTTCTTTATTAGTGATAAGTATTATAGCCTGTTCAGATAGACGGAATAGTTCAATTCCGCATGCGCGACACTATAAGAGAAATATTCCCGACGGTTCTACCATTTGCAAACTCCCATTTCAAGGAATAACACGATACGTGAAACATTATAAAACTGATTATGAAAAAGTAGGTGTTTCTATGTTTCTCCAAAACGGTTACAGATATCGCTATAATTGTTTTCATTCGTTTTCCTATGTTAAGGAACATATATAACGAGCATATGAATTGGAAAACGTAAGCGTTGCGATTTTTTTCGCGCGAATTTCGCTCCAAAAAGCATCTTCCGGAGGACGGATTCTGCTATTTAACGAACTTGACCTTTCAAATTAGACGAATGATTTTTGTACCAAATGTTATCAAAATCGGTTTGCGTCATGAGTTGAACCTCATCAGCGGGTTTCCTCCCTATAGAGGAAGGGAGGAACCACGCTAGAAAAAAACTCTTCTTGGTGGAAAACATTACTTGACGCCATGTAAAGCTTCGGAGGAAAGTACTAAAACACAAAACATTGTAAGATAACTTTGAAAAATAATGTGTAAAAGCAGAGAAAATTCGAGCATTTCTATGAAACCCCGTTTTTGTTTAAATAACCTTTAGAACAGCATATCTCTGAAACAAGAACAGATAGAAACATGCGGTTGGCAGGGTTAAACTACATTTTTGGTCTAGTTTAACCTCCTCGAGCATTCTCATTTACTTGCGATACACACTGTATATTTTAAATGCCTACAAATTTGACCACCCGTATTTTTGCGGCTTATGGGGTCTGACACGTGGGCATTTCTCATTGAAACCTCTGGTTTGCACCATAAGGTCGGCGCATGTGCGGGCTTCTTTCCTATATAGGGCGGGAACAGTCGCGCTGAAACGAAATACTCGAGTTATCATGTATCTGACAGTCAATTTATAAATATATGTCGGTAATATCAAGGACCCCCAATATCAGGCGAAGGCTGAAGTGATAACTGGTCTCCGAAGGACCCTACTTAAGTGGGTTAGTTGGGCTTCCTAATCGGAGGTTTGGAGCCCAACTAACCTTGGGGCTGCCAATTGAAGCAGGAACCATTACGGCAGGGGATCTCGCAACATCTTAGTTAAGTCTTGACACTAAAGAGATTATAGAAACTTTCTTCTGACCCTTCCATATTTAGCAATAATTATTAACCAAACATAAAATATACTTTTTAGCGAATATAGTAAATGAGCCAAAAATAGTAAATGATCTAAGGGGTTAGGTCCTCCAGTAAATATGCTGTTGTCATACCTGTTGGTGAAGTCCATCGTCACTGGCATTGGTGCGAGTACTTAGTTGGTTAGAGCAGACAAGCCTAGGCAGCATGCGTTACTAGGTCGATAACATAACAGCTGTTATTGTACTGTATCTATTTCATAGTATTATTTTTATTTGCGGTTCATTTCAACTGTGATGGCAGACCTTGAATTACTGGAAATAAACTCTGATTTTGTCCCTCATAGAGTTTACGCTATACCTGGTGATGGTCCATCCAAGGTAATAATATTCTTAACCCTTACACAGCCTCCTCACCCATCAGCATCCGCAGTCAGAACACTTCTTGATAATGCTCGCAAATATAATGGGTGTTTCAAAATGACACCTGAGAAACATAAATTTTTAGATTTTAACGTACATTTATTATTGACAACGAATTTTAAACTGCACTGGTTAAACAGCTGTTACTGCTAACCTATAGATAACGGGTTATCTCTCCGTTATCTGTTTCTTGCCACTGGTCTGGAGCGCCCCAATATCAAGAAACATTATACTTTGATTGTTATTGTTATTATATTTCGGAGACCCGGTAGCCGTGAGGGTTAAGGCGTGAGCTCTTAACACTCCGTGCCAAAGGTCGTGGGTTCGATTCCCACTAGGGGCGGTGGCTTTTCTTTCGAAAAAAAGAAAAGGCATCTCACCTATCCTGGCTAGAAAAGGGTGGTAACCAATAGATAACCCGTCCTAAAATTCGTAGTTAATAATAAATGGACGTTAAAATTTAAATAAATAAATACTTTGATTGCTTATCAATTGTTGAATAAAACCCTCCGTGCCAAAGGTCGTGGGTTCGATTTCCACTAGGGGCGGTGGCTTTTCTTTCGAAAAAAGAAAAGGCATCACCCCTATCCTGGCTAGAAAAGGGTGGTAACCTATAGATAACCCGTCCTAAAATTCGTAGTTAATAATAAATGGACGTTAAAATTTAAATAAATAAATACTTTGATTGCTTATCAATTGATGAATAAAACCCTCCGTGCCAAAGGTCGTGGGTTCGATTTCCACTAGGGGCGGTGGCTTTTCTTTCGAAAAAAGAAAAGGCATCACCCTTATCCTGGCTAGAGATATAGATAACCCGTCCTAAAATTCGTAGTTAATAATAAATGGACGTTAAAATTTAAATAAATAAATAAATTGATGAATAACATATAGTATGACGGGAACCGTGGTATAATAAACTGCACAAAATTATATTGTAGCGTTAATTTTGACGATACATTATTTAAAGCAATAAAATAACTACTTATCTGCCTTGACGAAGCGCGGGTATTCAGCTAGTATTTCACACACGAGAAATCGAATATGCTTAATTGTCATAATGGGACAGAAATATTTAAAAAAAATTAGGATAGGAGTTTTTAACCCTTATAAAGAGAATAATATTTTGGCAGCAAAAGAGTCAATGACTATCGTAATTTACAAACACCTGCATGCAATTAATCAGGCTATATATTTGAATGATAAAAATCCAACATCAAAAGTATGTAGCTGATAAAGCTAAGGGGGGAATTATTAAAGATGAGGTACCACCGCTTCTCTACTCCAACTATCTATTGTCTTGTTTTTAATTGTGTAGCTGAAGGAGATATGTACAACTTCATTGGTTCTTGTAGGCAGTTTAAGGAAATTAGGTTCAAGTGGTTGGGAACTGGGAGAATATGGTGAGCCATCTCTTGGATCTGACTGTTTATTAATTTATTTGTATATATATATGTGTGTATGTGTGTGTGTATATGTATAAACACACACGCACACACACACACCGTGTTATTAGCGTTAATAGCCCTATAGATAATACGCCGATAAAACAAAAACAGAAAGATATTTAGTTGAAACTAACTAGTTTGTCACCACGTGGTTTCTCATTATAAATTTTAGTTTTACCTGTTAACGACTGTTCTTGTTAAAATATAACAGCATATCGCCCTTGTTGTGGTGCTCCAAAAAATAAAGGAGAAAAAATAATTCATTTTCCTTTAAAATGTTTTTCGAAATATTATTTTATCTTAAACAATGGTAATAGAAATACCAGCGCTGTATTATCTCTTTCTATATAATTTCCTCTCTAGAAGATAGAACAAAAGGTGGTAGGAAGTCTTATCTTTAATACTGTCATGTTTATGGGGCAATGAAAAGTTTCCAAACTGCAATTCTCTTTAATGTTCTTCGGCAATAAACCTCTTTTAATGATGTTTTAAGTTAAACGGTTTTTAAGGAATATTTTTTTGTGTGCGTTTTTTTTTTATCTGTGCAAATCAGGTTGTGACGAGGGGGTTTTAACGCCCACTCTGCGTTGAAAGATTTTGTTAGTTATCCTCTAAATATTTGTCTCATTAGTTCTATGTGTCCAAAAGGGGATTTGAATTCAGGAGAGATAAAAATGACAACTAACGATAAAAAAAGTCCGCAGTTCCGTTCATATCCCTAGTGCGATAAGTAAGGTAATAGAAGCAGTTATTGGTAGGTTTTGATCTATTGTGAACAATATAAACTCAAATCAAAGAATGAAGATTTAAGGCGCCACAAGAGTAAACTGACAGTATCCTTAGCGGAAATTACTCCATCCTCTGTCACGACGTTTGCTCTTGGAAACACTATCACTGATTCACAGTTTCATACCTTGTTTTACTCAAATACTCATTTTTCTGTTAAATAAAATTTTTAAAAAAACAACAACCAATTAAAGGGGCAGATACTGTAGAGGTATCTGATTCTTGAACGTACGGCATACTAGGGAGAATGTGTGGTCAGTACTATGCTCCGAATTTAGTTGTATTACGAAACGATTTCTAGTCCTGACTTGAAGATCGCGCCGTTGGGTTGGTGTAATAATTGATAGTTATAAGGGAATTTCGTATCTAAAGGAACTATAAGTATAATAAAAAATTAAAATGAACTTCTTCGCCATTAATATTATCCGAGAACTAGGCCGAAAGTTCGAGGTGAAGCTAATTGACAGTAATGAAAATGAAGAAATAGGGAAGTTACCCTGTGAGACAGCTGATTTATTCATTTCCCTAAGAGGAAAGAAGGAGATTTAGCTACACAAGTCAGCTGTGTGGGCAGAACAAAGCTAATGGATTAGGTGTAGGGCCAATTTAGTTAATGGTGCTCGAGAAGTTCTTGGCGGCAATCTGATAGCTCTATCTAATGGAGAGAGAGAGAGAGAGTCTTGGAGATGTGGATGAATCTTAGAAAGAAATTACATTCAGGAGGAATATAACATTTTATGTGGTTTTAGTGATTTTTTCGTAACACTGGTCGAGAAGGTTCTCTTCACAAGAAATGTGATTAGTGAATCTTGTGCAGTTTTTCATACTGCATCCTGATTTTGATGTAGTCAGGCACAGTTTATTTGTGACAGGTACTGTTTGAAATCCGATCTTAGCATTTTCTTACCTGTCTTAGCCGTTATCTTATATGTAGCGATTTTATCCAAGCTTTATTTTAGGAAATTTGATTTGTAATGTTATACTGAAGCATCATAATAGATGGGTGTGCAAGTTCATTCATGTTTGGAAATTCACTGGAGAAAGTAGCATGGCAGTCTTTCAAAAGTTTATGTTTCAATTTTCTTGAAAACCGTAAAGCAGAAAAATATCTTGACATAGTGACTGATATTCTGCATTCTTATAAAGCTATGAGTTTCAACATCTCTTTAAAATTTCACTTTTTGGACTCTAACTTAGACTTCTTCCCAGAAAATCTTGGGGCTGTCAGCGATGATCATGTTGAGCGCATTCATCGGGATATTTCTACTATGGAAAAGAGGTACCAAGGGAAGTGGAGTTCCAATATGCTGGCTGACTACTGTTGGATCAAGAACAGAGACGTTTCAGATGTAAAATATGCCCGAAAATCACTATCCACCACTTCTTAGGTAAGTCAGAGCCTGGCCTTTTACCTTAGCGACCAGTCATCGCCTTACAGTTATACTGTTTTTTTTCGCTTTTTTGGTTTATTTTCATGATGAATTTTCATTTTCTGTCCTCTGTCTTTACTAGTGCTACAAGAAATATATTAATCAAAATGTATTGGAGTGACTCCTTTTTAAGTTATCTTTCAACAATTTTGTTTTCCATAATTCTTCACAATCCTGCGTAACGCTATTATTAATAACAATCATAAATGCGTTTCTTGGTCGGTAAAACCTCTGGCTATTATGCAGCGCAGAAGAGCGAGACAGAAAACATTCCCCATCAACAATTTAAATGCCACAAGTCGACACAATCTTAGACACACAAAACATTAATTTCATCACTCCGTGTAGTTTACATTTATATTTTGGTCACCTTATTAATACTATTAATAAGTAGCGAGTTTAGCAATATTAATCTTTAAGGGTACCCAGTCACGGTGAGGAATATCTCAAGATTTGGACTGCGCACTTGCAATCTAAAGATATTCCTCCCCGTGTATGAGACAGCCTTGAGGCCAGAGTCGAACTGTCCATCGAAGTAGAATGAAAACACCGATAGATTGACTGTACAGACCAATGAGGCCGGGACTGTGCAGGCCAGGCCTGACTAGTATGGACAAGAGGATATTTACGTCACATACAGTAGGTCTGCTATAACTGGACCGTGCAACCCCTGCCTTGAACTTTATTAACTTAACGTGTGTGTGCTAGACCCGTACAGTCCAAATCTTGAGGCCAAACTGTGCGGTCTCAGCCATGAGATTTGAACTGGACGCGTATGTCCACCTTAACATTAAAAACGATAAGTACTCGTGGAGCAGCCATATGAATTGTAATCAAGAAACGTAATAGAGTGATCCGAATGGACACTTAATGCTAGACTTTGTTTTTTTCTCTTCGTCGTTGAAAATAACTTTTTTTCATTTGCGATTTTATGTCCACCATTTAAAGCTTATGGTTTACTATGGCAAATAAGATACAAGTTTCCATTGTTATTTTTAATTGGCAAACGTTTTCAGGGATTTAGGCCCATTTTCGAGCACAAACAACGGTCCTTGCTCAGCCAAACCTTCCTCCTAGACTCTTACGTGTGAATTCAGGCGTACCTAGAAATATTGTTAAAAGTCCTATCTTTAGCCAAGATTGGGCCTATAGACAATTTCGTCGAATATAAAGACAGATATAAATTTTGTTAAGGGCGACTTTGGGTTGGCCTTTGATGTTTATAACGGGAAAATGCCGTGAACCGGGTTGATTCTGATAATGTACAGACGAAACTTCATCTTATTTGTATAGATATACAAATATGAACCACTAGGTTTTTGTAATGTATGAAATGTCGACATCTCTTGTCATCAGATTGCATCATCGTGTCAACAGTAGTTAGCGACGTTTCCACCAAATAGTAAATTGAAACGTTTCTTCCTTTAATCCCGCTGGATTTCGCCAACGCCCACACAACCTCCATCATCAGGTGTCCTTGAAGAAGCCCTCCATCCCTAACCACGGGGTTACCTCCGCCTCCACAGGGCCACTCTCTCGGCGAATCGATACCCCAGCTGTGACCCTCTCGCGCCTGCCCCAAGATGACTTCTGCAATCCGCCACCAGGCACCGCCACTCCACAGAGTCGATAGTGTTGACAGCGACTTCAGACTCACTGGACTGTCGTCTCTCTTCTTCACTTCATTAAGACACGTAAGTCCTAAAAAAGATTCCTTACAATGTACTGAAATTCTGTGTCGACGTGTGTCGAAAATTCTGAAATCCTCGTATAAAGAAAGAGTCTGACGTCATAGAAGGAAATGTGAACCGTGTTTGCAACCTCCTGAGGAAAAACATATGCGCTTTATATGTATTTCTCTCTTCTTTTTTTTTATTTCTTAATTTTTCCTCACAACTGTAGCACCTGTATGGTCCAATGAACCAGCATTAAGACGAATATTTGATTAAATTATTTCCATAACCAGAGGTTTAGAAACGTCTGTTATATGCCTGGAAGCCTCTGGTTATTCAGCAGATGTCTTCAAATGCAAGTGTCCTGCAAGTAAGAAAGTATTGTGTTTATGTACTGGCTGCTGTCCCTCAACAATTCGTACATGTCATGTGGGATATTTAGGTTTTGTCGTCTTCTGCACTCCGTAAGAAGGTGTTTTACAGTGAAGTCGCCTGACAAGAAATTTTTCATCGAATTTCATGCTAAAATAGGTATTCCAATATAAATGCAGAGTGGCCTGACAATAATATTTATTTATTTAATTATAGAGTTCCGCAACATAGGCTGCCAATAATATTGATAAGGAAATTACTATAGTGAAATGATAAAGTTAAGAAAAGAAAGAATTAAACCAAAAAGAGACCGTTTCTTAGTTTTATATTAATTTCATTTTATAATTAATAATTCATGTATTCACAAGAGTACACAAGGCCTCAAATAAAATAATATTAATAGTACTAGTACGCCTAAATATTGTTAAATTTTGTTGTATTTCTTTATATGTTTGAGATGTAATGTAATTTTTATTTATTGACTTTTCAGTGATAATTCCTAAATTTCATAGGGTACCTATGTTAAAATGACTACATTTTCTGTATTCTGCAAATATGTGTCATACAATTAGTGTGTCTTTCCATTAGATAAGCGTGTCTCAAGAAAATATTTTTACCAGTTTTCGTCTTGTTGGGTACATTGGCACCCAAGATTTTGCATTATATATATAATGTTATATATAAACTTATTGATATTTTTGATTTCATATTAATGACAATGAAATTATTGATAATTTTAATTTTTACTTTAGCCCAGTCCCAATGTGTTTTCCTTGTAGAATAAACATATAGCTGTAGACTATAAATATTTCATGACACAACTTTCCAATTTGCGTAAAATCAACTGAAAGTTTTTTTTAATTCATTTTTTTTTTAACTTACCAATATAGTATGAATATTGACTGAAAATTGCACTTACGATTTTCGTTCTACTGAAGTTTCCTAAATTGACTTGTCAGCATTGACATGTCAATCAAAGAATTGTCAATAAATAACTTTATACTGTAACAGAGCCTGTGAGTATTCGCGATGGAATTTATTTTGTTAAAATAATCTTTCTAAGAAAAGAGAGCGTTTTTTTTTCAATATATATTTTTTAACAAATTTGATACAAAGTACCAAAATAATTTTATAAATAATAATTACTCGCCAAGATCTGAAATTAAGAAACATGTCAAATATACCTGCAAAAATTATTTATTTGTCTTAAATTCATGCTGAGTTCTCTTATATTCACCATTCTACTGTTAGTATTTTGTCTGTAAAACTATTGTAGTTCTACTTTTCCGATTAACATTTTTTAGGATTTCGGTCTGCATAGGATTTCTTTGTATTTATAATCTACTTCTGGCAATTAACTTCTTTTTTTTTTTCAATTTTAGAAAAATAATATGACCTACAAATATCTATCGCACATCTACGTACTTCTACGGAGCATCTGCATCTATGCAGGTATCCCTGGGGTATTATAGGTTGCCACCTTTCCTAAGCATCCAGACGGGACTTGAAGCCGTATCTCCTTACGTAGGAATTGGAATCGCCATCCATACTATCTCGAGGAGATCCCTCGTCAGAAATTATTCGCAATTAAGATGGGCTCGACTAATAGAAAGCAACTCACGAACGATCAAATTATATGTACTACTGAGGAGTGGTCATCCGAGGACCACAACAAAGGAGAAGAAATATCCCAATGGCTCGACTTAGAATTGGACAAACCAGCACTAGCGTATATAGAAAATAATTTCGGGGGGGGGGCTGGTAGCACCTAGGAATTTGGCGTGTAGGGAAAATTTTAAATATTTTAGTGTAAAGTGGTGAGTTTTAAGGTCCTCTGGACACCTAGCAGACCAGGGTAAATGTAGAAGACATTTTTCGTTGTTATAGGCTTTTTTACATGTAATTTTCTCACCAAAACAGAATTTCGGGGGGCTGCAGCACCCCCCCCATATATACGCCCATGGGTATGTTCAAGTTTCGTCGTCTTCTGCAGCCTGTGAATAAATGTTTTACTCATTAAGTCTTATTACATTATCTACACAGCGGTATGTCTTGTTTTCTCGTAATGTGAGAATGGGTTAGTGTATGTCCGATTCGAAGTCTTGTAAGGACTATTCCTTCACACCGGCAGCTTCTATAGTTGGAGTTCCATA
Organism: Gonocerus acuteangulatus; assembly: GCA_946811695.1. Taxonomy (NCBI): domain Eukaryota; kingdom Metazoa; phylum Arthropoda; class Insecta; order Hemiptera; family Coreidae; genus Gonocerus; species Gonocerus acuteangulatus. The sequence continues at coordinate 59,967,657 of OX328129.1, read as the reverse complement.
ATTTTGTGAATGGGTTTATCTCCTGAATCTTGTTTTCATTCAATGATAAATTTTCACCAAAACAAAATTTCGGGAAGATTATGTTGTACGTAGTTGGTAACATCTTTATTCATTCCTCATATATTTTATTTTGAAGTTACATAGCGCGGCATGTCACACACTAGTTTATTTAAATTGTTGACATGCCGCACCGACCTACAACATCTTATAATAATCTTCAACTTATAATAATATATATATTATATATATATATGTATATATATATGTATATATATATATATATATATATATATATATATATATATATATATAGATAGTGTTTACACTTGAAAACTATAGTTATATATATATATATATGTAACTATAGTTATGTATATATTTATATATATATATATGTATATATATATATATATATATATATATATATATATATATGTATATATATATATATATATATATATATATACTAGCTGAATACCCGTGCTTCGTCACGGCAGATAAGTAGTTATTTTATTGCGTTAAATAATGTTTCATTAAAATTACGTTACTATACAATTTTGTGCAGTTTATTATAGGACGGTTCCCGTCATACTATATGTTATTCAATGGGCGTTAAAATTTAAAAGTTTATGTTTCCAAAAAGTTATTTGGAAACACCCATTATATTTGCGAGCATTACCAAGGTTATAGGCGAAGAGGCTGTGCAAGGGTTCCGGATATTATTGTCTCACCTAGAAAACTCTTAAGGATAGGCTTACCATACATCACGGTTTGACCGGGACTGTCCCGGTATTTTGCAATTGTTTCGGTGTCCCGCCCGGTTTTATCAATGTCCCGGAAAAGGCAGTAAGATGTAAAAAGTAATGAATTCATGTTTATAAGAGCTTTTATAAATCGGTTACTTTTCTACAATCAACATTTTTACTACTGCTCACAGTGTCAAAGAAATCAGCAGTAATCTAACTGTAAAACGCTGGAACTACCTGCACAGCGCTGCCAGCTGCCAGACACTACTATTTGGCTGAGAGATTTTTTTAAGAAAATCAAGTAGCATTAGGATTCCCCCTTCCCGTTAGCTGCTAGGCTTAAAACTCACCAACCATTTTGCTTATAATTTTTACTCTTTTTATTTCCCCCCCCCCCACTGGTATGCCCAGCCCATATTAATGTGTCTCGGTTTAACTCTCCAAAAATATGGCAAGCCTATCTGACGGGGACAGGCAGAAGAGAAACGCAATTAAAACTCTATGAGGGACAGTTAATTTCTAGTAATTCTTCAGCTGTTCTTTATCGTCCTAGCAACGCAGGCTGCCTAGGCTTGCCTTCTCTAACCAACTCAAACTTTAAACCCCCCTAAAAATGCTTAAAAATACGAATATCAAAAAATCCTTTCTTAGCGAGCGCCTACGTTATATAGGGAGTGTCCATGCAAAATTTCAAAATTTTCTGTCGAGCGGTTTGGGCTGGGCGTTGATAGATGAGTGAGTGAGTGGTATTTGACAAATATATAGTAGATATATATATATATATGTATAACTATATATATATAGTGTTTACACTTGAAAACTGGCTCAACAATAACCGATGTTAATGGAATTTGTTAAAGAAATACTTTGTGTCATTTTAAATGTCAAGATCTTTAACCAACAAAACTCGTCGAGCGGAACATGCTTTTTTGCGCGAAATTCGTAACACTTACATTTTTGCACTACTGGGCTTCCATGTAAACGTTTTATAAGTAATTCAACGGAAGGAATCTAATGGAAGCATTTCCAGGGCCTTATCTGTAACCGTTTTCAAGAAAAATTGAAAAACAAAAATTGTTTTTTCTTTTATTATTTTTGGATAAATTCCTATATATCTCGAAAACGGTTGTGAAATCTTAGTAAATGTTAAGCATCTGTACAAACGCTTATTAAATTGCTTACAAATAAGGTTATAATGCGATTTTTGACAGAGCGATCTAATTGGGAGATTATTTTATTTTTTCGCATTTACTTATTTAATATTTTTTATTGAGCTATTTTCATTTATTTTATTATTATTATTTATTTCTATTTAAATTATTTTGATTTTTTTTTTAACTATTTCATTTGTATTAATCAATTTCTGTATATATTATTAATTATATTTGTGACCAAACTTAACTAATGTACTTAAAAAATGTACAGATGTTAAATAAACGTATTATTAAAAAAAAAAAAAAAATTAGGAGAAATTGGTGTTTAAATGGAGTAGTTTCTGCATGGAATACCGCCATTATTCTTTTGCGCTTCCTAAGATCAAGCTTTTCTTCGAGATATTATTTTACATTTTTCAAGAAATATTAAAACGAAGCGTTTATGGTTTCTATTCTAAGCATTCCAATGGCCACTATGGGTAAGACCTCTTTTCCATATGAAACTAACTTAAAATGATTTTATATATATATATATATATATATATATATATATATATATATATATATTTTCTATTCCTGTATTTATTATTATTTTGTTGTTTTAGTTTTATTTATCTTGTTAAATTTTATAATTATGTATTTAATTTTACTTCTTTATTTCTCCTTTTCTTTTGGACTGACACAGATTACATAGTCATAACACTGTAAGGAGACCATCGCCAAAAGTTACGGGGCTCTATAAACAAATAAATAAATAAATAAATAAAAATGATTTTTGTTTCTTTCACATTTTAAAATATGCAATGACCATTAAAAAACTAAAACTTGCAACACTGCTAATATCTAAAGGTATTTATTGTACCCTGAAGGAAGCATAATATCCCCCCCCCTCCGCAACAACTGGTCTAAGTTCCCTAACTTTTTCCTTTTTTCTCAATCTGTCTCTCTTTTATAGACGGTGTACTTTTTCACCTTTATTAAACCTTCTTTATGGCTTTTTTTTCAGAAGGACTTTTCTTTTAATAGGGTTATATTTATTTTTCCTCTCTTTTTATGATATTCTATTTTTCAACTGCTGTAAATTTTGTCAAAAGAAGTTGGGTACTTTGATGTCGGAAATTAATTCTGGGAGTTTTTCAGGTAGCACGTAACTTCTTTTATATCTCAGTGAAACGTTATTATCAACCATAACATTGTTTTCAACAAGGATTTTATCGTCGGCATTTTATTGAAATTATTATTCTTTATCATATAAATTATAATAATTATTCATGGACACCATAAAACAAGATTATTGCTCTTCTTCAAGAAAGAAGCTTCCAATACCACAAAGAAGTCTATGGCTAAAATGATGATGGTTCTCCGTGGTATGCTGACATAATAGCTTTCCATAAGAATACGAAAGCAGCGTACATAATTGAGCCTACCAATAGATATGAAAAAATTAGCCGATGAATGCAAAATCAACTCACAATGAAAAAAGGTCATATTCAGTGCCTTATTAATATATAATTAAAGAATGTGTTCAGAATGGCTTCTTCACACTAAAGGATATTTATTGGTTTTACTAAGAAATCAGAAAAAAATATATTCAAATAGATTTTTTTTCTAAAACCATTTTAAAGCTTATTGACCAGCTGGGATGTAAATGTAAAAAAACGTAAATTTTCATTGCTGCATTTCTTCTCAATACTATCAGCTTACAGAAGACCTACTACTCACGAAGATAGGAGGAAAAGAATCTACTGCAAGTTACATCTACATAAGTTTGCAGTAGGTTTTGAAGAAGATCAAGGCAGCAGTGGCTTCTTACGAGGCTAGCTGCTCATGGATCTCCCTAGCGAGAACCTTGCAGCTCAAACCAACCTTTGCTAATGTAACTCGTCGTAATAAACAGCCTTCCGTAGCAGTGCCTAACAAGGATCAGGGAATACTCTTCCCTGCTTTGGATGACACGCCTATATCCAAATATATTTATGCAACAGGTGAACTTGTTGGCCCGAATAACATCTTGTTTGCAAGTAGAATCTCCAACAACCGCATTTCCATCTTCCTCTCAAGTCTCAAATGTGTTGATGAATTTATTTCTAACCACAAAGGAATTACCATCAATAATGAATTTGTTCCTGCTCGCCGACTAATTATACCTTCTAAACGCTTGGTCATATCAAATGCCCCGCCGTATATACCCCCTGAAATGATTGAAAAAAGGTTAAATGATTTAAACATAACCTTGCTGTCTGCTGTAAGCTTTCTTCGAGTTGGCTTAAATGACAAATCATATTCACACGTCCTGTGCTCTAGGAGACAAGTATTTATAAAAAACGAAAATACAGTTATTCCATCATCCGTTTTAGTTGACTATGAAGGAGATACTTACAGGATATTTCTAGGTGATGACACCAAGTGCCTGAGATGTGGTGAAATGGGCCACATCAGTACTAAATGTGGGTACACTAGAAATAAACCTAATGATACTATCTCTAATCAAGATATTAATTTCCCATCGAATTCAAATTTTGAGTCGTCTAACAGGCTAACTATTACCTCTTCACTTCTAAACAAAAGTGCCCCATCCAATTTACAGCCTTCTATAAAAGAAAATTCCAAAATTCGAAATGTAACTGAGCAGTCTTTAAGCAACAATATCGCTGATAATGAAATAGAACAGACGCTTATGGCGGCAGATAAAGCTGATGTGCTGGATACTACGAAAATACGAGCTCTACTCCAGAACCTAAATCACGTCTCCAAGTATCTCAATTAAATATAACAAACCACAAATTGGATAACGTGGGAGAAATTCTACAGAAAAAAGAAACGGAAAGCTCTCCTGGACACTCTGAAGCACCAATTCAAATGAACTTAAATAATCTGGATAAGAGTTCAGAACACTCTACGCCTTCCCGAGCTTTCAGTCTTGAAGAAGTGAAGCCTTTCATAGAGAAGAATAAATCAAAATATCCAATAACATTCTCTCAACTTGAATCTATTCTAACCTGCTGTTGGCATTATAAAAGGGCGGCAACCTATAGATAGCCCGGTGCTCATGGCCAAGTTGTAGATGCGCCGTAAAAAAAAAAAAAAAAAAAAAAAAAAAAAAAAAAATATTTAGGTTATTATTTAAACCATCATGTCAAACAATCCAAAATTACATATTCTCCAGTGGAGCTGCAACGGCTTCTATAGACACTACGAGTAGGTACCTAAAAATACTAATAAATGAAAAACAACCCCATGTGATATATTTCGAAGAAACTCATCTACAACCTTCCATGATAACAAACCTTAAAGAGCTGCAAATATTTCGAAGAGGTCAAGCAAAAGCTTCGTCGACCTGGGGAGGTGTCGCCGTTTTAATTACAAACACCATCGTAGCACAAGAAGTACATCTTAAAACACATCTGGAGGCAATAGCTGTTCAAATACACAACCCAGACCCAATCTCGATATGCAACGTATATATAGCCCCAAACCAAGATTTCTAGTTACATCAGATAGTGTATCGACTTCCGCAGCCAGTAGTGTTCGTTGGTGATTTCAACGGACATACTCAGCTATAGAAGATCGAGCTGCCAATGACCCAATGGGGTAGAGGCAGGATAATTAAAAAAAAAAAAATAATAAATAAAGCTTATTTAATAAATCATCTTTTGAGGCTCTGGCAAACCTCTAAGTCTACAAATAGCTGATTTAGTAAAGAGTGAATAATAAAAAAAAAACACTAATATCAACATCTATAGGTCACATCTATATGTCTTTTAGTATAGCTCTTAATTTACATGGCAATGTTTCAATAACGGGTGTTTCTAATTGAAAATTAAATGTAGATTTTAACAAGTAGTCGTTACGTTCAATACATTATTCGAAAATCCCGAAAACACTATTATTCCTAAAAAAAAGACCAAAAAAAAAAAAACGAGTAGTTTCAAATGTTCAGATAGATCGTACATTTCTGTGCCGCGTATACAGGGAGTCCCGCATTGAGATGTCATAACTTTAGGGGTTTATTCTGCACGTCATTTCTAGTTCGGTGGCGTAAAAATGAAAAAAAAAAAAAAAATGGCGTTCAGTCAGAAGATGTAGCAGGGATACTCAAACTTTTGTCTATTTTGAAAACTATTGATTTATTTGGTGTTTTACTGATTTCTGGTTAATGTACAGTTAATAACGACCACATTTTTAGAATCTACAATACATTTACAATAAGAAATACTCATTATTGGAATATTGCCATGTAAATTATGAGCTATACTAAAAGCCATACAGATGTGAACTATTGACATTAGTGATTTCTGAAATTATTCAATGTTTTCTTAATAAGCTATTTGTAGACTTGGTGGTTTACCTCCGTCTCAATTGTTGCATTATTTAATAAAATTTAAAATTGTACCTCGTTTTTATAGAAAAAAAAATATTTGAATCTAATTTTATCTCGTCATCGCATACTCCAATATACGTTTTTAAGTTAAAATATTAATATGTTTTTAATTTTTAACGTCCATTTATTATTAACTATGAATTTTAGGACGGGTTATCTATAGGTTACCACCCCAGTATAGGGCTGATGCCTTTCCATTTTTCTAAAGAAAAGCCACCACCCCTAGTGAGAATCGAAATATTATTTAAAAAAATTAATATTTTAAATGCTTTTTTTTTTTTTATTTTTTTTTAAGGCACATCAACCACTAGGGTCATTGGTGCCTGATACTTTAAATGTTTAGTTAATAAAAATATCTCATCAAGCATGTTTAATGAATCTCTTCTCCTAGTTTCTTGGTTATGATTGTAGTTTTAAAATCACTGTGTCAGTCATTTCATACTTTTATTTCCGAAATTAGAAGCTCACATCCATTATCATCCAATTTACTCTTTTATTAGTATTCATACTTTAAAATTATTTATAAGAAAGGTAGGTAGAAGGTTATAAGAATTAGAAGGTTATAAAAATTGGATGGCTATAAACATCTTTCCACGTAATTTAATAAAGAAAGGATACAAAAACCATAAGTGTGAATTGACCAAGTTGTTCTAAATTTTATTAGCTTTCATTAAAAAAAAAATAATAATAATAAAAAAAAATAATGCATTGAAATTTGGTTAAGATTTAGAGGCTGTTACCGTTTTTGTAGCATGCAAAATATAATGTCTTGGATTAGCGACGAGAAAAATTGTAATGTCTGGGCCAAGCGATGAGCGACAGACTGGAACATGCAAATTACGTCACATTGTCGCTCATGGCTATTGTAGCCAGTCCCCCCTCATTCCTTCTCTGCACCCAAGCTTAACATTAATGTGAGCGACGTTGCTCTAAAGATTTTCGCTTATCGCTCATCGCTCATGTCGTTCCCGAGTCCTAAGTGACCCAGCAAGCTAGCGGTGTATCTTTTAGATCTAGTTGCTTTCCTCCTTAGGAGGTTTCCTCGCTGTATGAGAGATTGAAGCCCATTAAAACAATTTGATATATTTTCAATTTAATTTGGTACTAAAATAAAGTAAACTAAACGAATTAGTTTTAATCCTGGGGGTATATAAGAAGAAAGTGGAGGTTATAAAGCACACCATTTTCTGGCGTAGCTAACCATTTTCTCTGTGTCCATTTAGAAAGGAAGGGTCTGCAGCAAAAAAGGGATACGTGAGTATGTTTTTCCAAGCTCTAATCTCCCGCTCTGCTCACATTTTTTGCAAGTTTTTTATTTTATTTTGTTTGACTTCCCTCCATTGTTCATTCAAATTACTTAAGCAACTTTACAAAACACATCATCAAACCTCTTTGGCTTGCACCCTTAGAAAGAATAAAAAAAAGAAAAAAAACTCTTTGATGAAAGTATGTTAGTCTAATATTGGAATTAATAGGATTATTAAATATATAATGTAATATTAGAAAGTACAACTACAGTTTGGCCCAGATAAGCGGGCCAAAAGAGAAATAACTACTAAACGGTTTGAGATATCAAAATTTTTCAAGGGGGCAAAGTTGTAGTTCTTGTCGAGATCTATAAAATGGTGCCCTAGGAAATGGGGAAATAACACTTCTAACGGCTTAAATAGGCTTTTGAAGGGAAGGGTTATTCTTTACCCATATTTTGCATTATATTTTTAAAATGTACTAACCAAACAAGGAAGGAAAATACGTTTTAATTTGCATGTATTCCTCATCTGAAATTCCAAAAAAAGGCACTTGAGTTTATTTAAATATTATTTTTGTTAAGGAAGGGGCAATTCAGCGTAGGAGAATGTGTTCACACACAGAGCATCATTAAAAGAAATTTATGAAATGACTTCCCCCGCCTTCCCAACGTTCGCTCCAGGAAAAAACTATTGCCAAAACGTTTCTCATTTGTTTACCTTGTTTTACTAAAATACTCATTTTACTGTTAAACGAAAATTAAAGCAATAATACCACTAAATTAAAAAGTGAGTTAGAAAGAGACAAAATCAATTCATAAGAACAAAACTAACACTTTTGATTTAAGCACTTATTTCTCCGATTGACATCGCCCCATCGAAAATTGCTTTTGAACCTTTTTTGTAGAGAATTTAGTAAGCATCGTAAAGGTTTATCTTCCATAATTTCTAACCTTTTTCGAGACGTTTAAGAAAATATACGAAGATCCCAGAAATATTTTTCCATGGTTATCTGTAGGAAACTTTAATATACATATAGTCTCATAAACCCATGGAGATGACAGCATTAATTTATTTATTTTGAATTTTTATTTATTTTTCCTTCTCTAATATAGTTATTTTTTTCTTGTAATACGTTCCCACCTCTTCCTTCATTTTTTTACTTTCATTAATTTTATGTAGAAGTACTTTTTACTAAATCAAATGATAAATCGCTTGCGTTGCCGGGCTTTCCAAATAAATAAACAATCAAATATTATTCGAATAATACAAAATATGTACTAATTTCTATCTCTTGGAAACTATCTGTGTACATATGTAGGAGGGAGCCTCTTCGCAACATGATACTGCTCGTGGAGTCCGATGCTGAGCCAGCCAGCTGACAGCGGTGATGAGGGTGAGAAGAGAGGGGGGGGGGTAAATTTGGCTAATGAACCCCCTGCCTTAATGGCTTCAAACCCCCTCCCCCCAATCTACCGCCCTAGCCTTATCACATCTCCCGCCCAAAATGCGATAACGGCTTTAACGTCACCATTCAACTGGCTGAATGGTATACAGGCCCTTTATCACTTATTCCATTTTAACTACCCATCGGATGTTCCTGACAGCTTTTTCAAGTTTTTACTTGATCCTTCCACGAATAATGTTTTTTTTTTCGAGTGTCCTCCACGTTTTTCTAATGAACTTTTTCGAAAATTATTTACGTTAAATGTCAAGTTCAGGAACATTAAATCCTTGTTACGAGTAAAATCTAAAAAACCGACCAGCAACAACTGCATCCCCTCAGGTCTTTTCCATATCATACCAACAATTTCCTCTAGAACCTTTAAACCCCCATTTTCCTACTGGACAAACCAAAAGCCTATATACAACATCACCTTCGCTACAAGTTCTTTTTTTTCTTTGATGTTTAAAGTCCACTCAACCACTATTGGGTCATTTATGCCTCTTGGGCTGTCTGTTGGTCGTATCGAAGGCAAAGACAAAGCCCGTCGGCCAGCGGGAGACGGACCTAGCCATGTTCGAGTAGTCTGCCGTGCCAGTTCTACCTTAGTGGCCCGCATCTGGTGACTGGCTGCCAGATTTTACTTTACAAAGAAGAATGGCTAAAGCCAGAGCTAAATTTTGTTTTTCAAATTGGCAACGCTACAAGTTCATGAACAAGAAGACGTCAGAAGAAGAGTTCTCGGCCAATGGGAATCTTTGTGGACAGATGTACCGCTCAGGAACAAATTAAGAATCACTAAGCCCGCAACAAAACCATGGAGAAGGTAATAGACGTCGACAGGTGGTTTTGAGAAGGACGAGAAGAAAGGGCACATGAACCTGACTTATGTCCACATCATAACAAAAGTACCCTCATACTATGTGTGTGCCTGCAGATCCCCCTCACCAGTCGCCAGATCTTGGAAGATTGCTAAACATTTAATAGATACATCGGAGTTCCTAATACTAAGAACTAACTGCATCAGAACTCTTAGAGGACTCGCTAGAGCAAATGGACAAATTTGTGGAAATAGTAAATCTTACCAACCTTTATTACAAAATAAAGACTATGAAATTAATTTTTGTCCAACTCTGTTTTTATTAGATCACAATTTTCATTCAAATAAATAATTTTTACTTAATAATCAATAAAAATAAAGAAGTCCCGTCTTTATTAAAATAAACCACTGAAAGAGCGGAATAACCCTGCATTTGATCGCCCAGGAATAAAAACTGTATCTATCTATCCAACAAATGAGGGTCCATCAATTAGATTTGGCTAAGTATTGATATACATTTTACGCTATTTCCCTTGCTTGACCTCTGAAAGACTTTCCTAGATCTAAAAGAGACATAATCAGTTATTATAGTGGTCCATGTTAAGGGAAAATTTCCCTACCACAAGCATGTGCAATTGAACTATACCGTCTATCTGAACGGGCTATTTTAGAAATTACTTATAGTCCGAGAGCCAGTAACCGCGCGTTTCATGAAGTGTTTTATGCACCCTGAAATTTTTCTATAATGTACCTCTTGGGTAGATAAGAAGGTAAGTATGTGTTTCCTGGAAATATCTTGGAACACCAGGTACTGCGCATAGGGGAAAGGGGCAAAAAGATATTTTCCAAAAATAGAGTTTTATTCAGAAGCCAACTATCTTTAATGTAAAATTAAGACAATTTTATAATGAATAATAACAATGGCAAATACTTTTAAGGGGTATAACACATAAAAAAAACTTAATTGTTTTTATTTTAATATTAAATGAGAGTTTTATTCGCGCTGCCATTTAAACCGGAACAGCTGTGGAACAGATCATGTGAGCAAGAACCAATGAGAGCGCAGAGAATAACCACAACTGCGCGGTGCTCTCATTCAGTCTTACGGTTACGCGCAGTGTATTGCAGTCTATCGTAGGCAACATTTATTTTTATGTTTCCTGGTAATTAAACCCCACAAATGTGTCTGCCCTTTTGTAATTAATTTCAAATATGTTTATTGAAGGCGCTGTTTAAATCGCAGCATGAATAAAGCACTTCATTTAATGTTATAAATAAAAACTAGGCACTTTTTTTTTTTTTTAATTTACATTTTAACCCCCTTAAAAGAGCCTGCATTATTTATTATTAATTTTAAAATTGTCTTAATTTGCAATTTTTTTCATTAATAAAAAATACCATTGGCTTCTGAATAAAACACCATTTTTGGGCAATATTGTTTTGCACCTTTCCCCTATGCGCCGTACCTGGTGTTCCAAGGTATGTCCAGGAAACACATACTTACCTTCTTATCTACCCAAGAGGTACATTATAGCAAAATTTCAAGGTGCATAAAACACTTCATGAAAAGTGCGTTACCAGGTCTCCGACTATTAGTAACATTCAGATTTGTTGGCTACTATGAATGAAATGGCATCTTACAGTTTCCAAGAAATATACATTTATATGAGCACATTTATAACAGAACCATATAAAAACGTTTGTTAGTTTTTATATTTAATGTTTTTAGTTTTTTTTGCTATTATAGACTTTATACTTGTTCTTTTTATTAATTTCAATTGTTTCCCAATTTTTAAATTTTTAGGGTATATTTTGTAGTTGCAATTGTACGTTTATGTTATTTACTTCATAAAAAATCTTCCTTGCACCCTTACTTGTTCAATAGCAAGTCGTCTAAAAAAAAAAAATGAATGAAATGATACATACCTGAAAAGAAAACGCATTCATTTAAAGGCGGAGAAAATAAATCGATTCCTGTCAAAACGTAAATTGTAATACAAAAAAGAAGAGCCATTTTGTAAACGGTATTCGCCAATATTAGAACCAGCCTGGGAAGAGGAGCATGTAGGAGGAACATTTTTCAGAGTTGGCGGGGGCTGTAAGGCGTAGGGGCCGACCATCCATTCTCGCCGGCCGGGATGAGGGGTCGATCGAAGCTTGCCGAGTACGTGACTCGATTCCAAGTCGAGTTCTTCGCCTCCTTGATCCTGATGAGAGATCTGCAACAGGCCGAAACACTCACATCCCAGTCCCTTACTGATATTGCTAGGAGTATTTTGTAAATCTCTCTCTCTCCCCCCCCCCTCTCTCTCTCTCACGCCTACTCCCTAGCTTTCCTCCCTCCAACTATCCATTATGCCCAAGCCCTCCCACCTCGTCAGTTTTTCTCTCGAGAAGCATCGAAAGAACAACCGTCCATGTGCTCCCTTTGATATAGGTCTTTCAGTTTTTCTTCTAGACCACTTACTAAACCCTTCTTTTCTCTCTGTGGGTAATATCCTCTGTTCCTCTAGTCCATTGTATCTTTCAGAAGCACTCTTGATCATAAAAATGTCCGAATCTCAGGAACTGTGTCATCTTAGTGGACTCCCATTATGTCCTTACCGTTGGTGTTATTTTTAAAACCTTAAAAGATACTTTGATGAAAAGGCGAATACAATCCAAGGTGAGAAATAACCCTTAAAGTTCAAGTCCATCTTCAGGAGTGCTAAAATAGTAGATTAATTATTAGATACTGCAGGAATACCATTTAAACAATATTATATAAATTACCATTAACCAAGCTATTATATCATATTTAAACAATTAATAAATTATAATTTCTTAATTTTTATCTCATCATGTCCTTTCAATAAATAATGTTACATTTAAAGGTCATAATTAAAATAAAAATGATTCCTAAAAGGAACCAAGTCAATAAATACAAAATTAATACATTCACATTATCTCACAGCCATATTACAAGACCTTATCAACATACATAGGCCTATTAGACTTTTGTATAACTAAATTTACATTAAAATATTAAATTTAAATTGATTAAAATGTATGATAATATATGTGTGACATATGTCAGACGTTTTAAATAATCTTTACTTTAAATTATTTTTTTATTAATTTTTTTAATTATTTATTTATGCATAAAATACGCTGAGGTATGTAAAATAGGTATTTAAACTATGAAAGGAATCTTCCGATAGAATAGTCCTAAACGTCGAAATTATATAATAAAAGTATATGATGAACTTTGAAGGGTTATTCCTCACCTTGGATTGTATTATTATTATTAAAAGATACTGTTTTAATGTTTGTTTTACACAATATTTGGTTTCCGCCTTCTCGCTTACAGGAGATACGAAGGAACCCGCTAGATTCCGCAATCCAGAAGCCCTGACGAACATGTTCAGTTCCCATCTCAAGCCAGAGACTGTACAGGTTGTCCTCAAGGTTTGGGCTGTACGGGTCTTAACCTCATAGGCATAAACCTCAAGGCAGGGACTCCACAGTTCAGTTATAGCTGACCCACTTTATGTGAAGCAAATATCCTCTTGTCCTCACACGTCAGGCTTGGCTTGCACAGTCTCGGCCTCATTGGAGTGTACAGTTAATCTATTGGTTTTGATAATTCTACTTCGATGGACTGTACTGTTCAACTCTGGCCTCAAGGCTTTCTCATACACGGCGAGGAATAATTTAAGATTTGGGATGTGATTCCTCACCGTGTATGGCCACCCTAAAGGTTACAGACACTCTATGGAAATTTTGTTAATTTGTAATTTCTACAACAAATTTCTCCAGAGTAATAAAATGATTCCAAAATTTTCCATTTTTTAAACATTTATAGTACATGTTTAAATTACTTTTCATTCTTTGTGATGAAGAGGGTGCTAACTGTTATACGGCAAGGCTTAGCTTTTAAAAGAAAAGCTTGAAGAGAAGTATTAAGGCCGGCTTTGGACTTGATGACTTCACGAAGCAGCCAACCATAACGATCCCGCAGAAAGGAAGCCCTATTGCGGGTCTTACTACACTCCAATGGTGGTGTAGTATTTTTTTCTACTCCCTCCATTCGTTACAATGTCTTTATTCCTCGCTAATAATTCGAAATCCACAAGAAAAACCGAGGCCCGACTTACAGAAGCTGTGAAAGTTGGTAGTAATTACGTTCTATGGCTTAATTTAGTTAGTATGGAAACTTACTGGTAAAAGTACTCTTTATAAATTACGATTCGGACATACCCAATTATCCTGATCTCAATTAATGATAAAACAAGATAAACTCAACGCATACTCAATGCGAACGCGGCATTATCTGTAGGCAGATTTGCGATCTCATGAACGAAGTTTGCATAATGAGTAAATAGAGCGGTTTACTCATTATGCAACCTTCGTATAAAAACATTTAACTCCATTTGCAGAAGCAGTAGGAGTCAAGACGTTGTCCTCATGAGTTTTTTTTTAAAAATGGTGGGGAAAATGTTAAGAGGACCTTTATCGTTGCAAATGTGACGTAGAATCACTGACTGGTGGGTAGTCAACATCATATATATATATATATATATATATATATATATATATATATATATGTATGAGTAAATATTATAAAATTAGAAATTATAAAAAAGCTATTAAAATCTTGGGCACCACTCTGAAGAAGCGAAATATGAAACTAAAAAAACATTTGCGGGCAAAGAAAACCGAACTAATAACAAAAATACTCCCCAGCAAAAAAAAATTATCATTCTCGGATAAACAGCATAATCTGCTTGCCTTTCAGTAGAGAGCGACGCTCAGAAAAAAAAAAAAAAAAGCAACAACAATACACAATACGTGCTAATGGCCTCAGCAGCAGATGCACGTAAACAAACAAACAGTAACAGTAACAATACACAATAATTACTTGTAAGGGTATCAAATCTGCAAGTTATTTAGCGTAGAATTAAAAGTTGCGTTTAATTCAGTTAATGGAAAAAAAAATAAAAATCAATAAAAAACTAAGGGAAAGAGACAAAAATTACAAAAAGGACGACAAACAACCGTTCATAAGAACTAAACAAACGTATTTGAAGTTTTAAGCACTTATTTCTTCGACTGACATCACCTAATCAAAACTTGTTTCAGAATCTTTTCTGTAGAGAATTTAGAAAGCTTTCAAATAGTTTCTATCCACTTATGAAAATTTCCCAACCGTGTTCGAGATATTAATGAAAATATACGAAGTTCCCAAAACTTTTCATGTCTGTTCATAAAATATTTTATTCTAACCCTTCCTTAACTCCAAACGTAACCAAAAGTTTAAGAAATTAGTTTTGATAAAATTTGAACATGCAAAAAATGTTTCAACTGAATCCCATGATTTTATGTACCAAAACCAAAAACGTTATTCAGCAACTATGTTCCCAATTTTCTCGAAAACGGTTAAAGCTATCGCCTTAAAAATGGTTGCATTCGTTTTCCTAGGCCAAAAAGCCTACAAAACGAGTACTTACAAGCATATGAACTCAAAAATGTAAGCGTTGCGATTTTTTTTGCGTGAATTTCGCCCCAAACGTCATCTTACAGTGGGCGGATTTTGCTGGTTAACGAACGCGCTAACAATATAAACAGATCTAAGGTGTTACACGGTAGCTGGTGAAAGAAAGAATGAGAAGGTCTCGTATTGTAATTCTCTGTATGCAGGGTCTGGTTCCAGGTAAAGTCATATACTTTTACTGCCCTTTACCGTTACTCAGAAATCTCTTTGTGTTTACAAACAAAGGACTCGGTATAGAGCACCCGTATTAACCCACAAGTGAAAATATCAGGCTTGATAAACTTCCTCAATTAAATTAAGGAATTTAAGAGAGCTTAAAATAGGTTCTTGATCTAGTCAAAAAATTCAAGAAGAATTAGATCATGAATAGAAAATCTCGGCCAAACAGAAGGAAAATAACAATAACAAGGATAGTCAAACTTCGTTTTCAAAGATTGTTAGTTGTAACACAAAAACGGTCACTCATGATTCTAATAAATTAACTGTGAAGGGTGATTACACAAATATTCCTGTTGAGGCTTTAAAGCTTCAATTTAAAAAAACATATTAACCCACAGGAATTATAGATTGGCCTAAAAACATAAAATCATTGAAAAAAGGATTTCTTATTATTGAATCAAACAAAAACGATATAGAGGTTACATCAACAGAGTTTTTAAATATATGCAAAGACCTGTTGATCAATAAAATTAAAATAAAAAATAGAGTTCTCTGTAAAAGGTTTAATGAGTTCTATTAATTACATATTTTCCAATGTAGTCATAATTTTAACTATTGGAATTATTATCCAAAGATTCATATAATTACTCATTAATAGATTCTAATTTGAAGCACAGCTATTTTCGATATCTACCTGTTCTAAAACGTGAAATCATTTATTAGGCACTTCGGATGACGTCATTGGGTCGACGTCAGAAGCGTGTTTCCTATCTGTGGAGTGAAGCAGGAAACGAGTTAAAAACAGTAACCAATTAAAAGGTGAGGTAAATAGAGGAAAACGCCGTTCGTGGTGGTAGACAATCTTACAAGGCATTTCGCTCAGAAATCTCCGAAATATTCTTACTAATTTTACGTATCCTGTTTTATAACCAAATAGATTTATATTCTATAATCAATAAGAAAAAACTACTAGCAATAAAAAACTATGGGTAACAGATGAAAATAGGGAATACCAAGAACAATTCTAAAGAACGAAATCAACACCAGTACTGTAATCTAGATATTCATAAGGCATCTTCGAATTCTAACAAACAAAATATTGCTTCTAATTATACATATCCTGTTTTACAAACAAATACATTTTCTTAACATAAGAAATTACAAAAATAAAAAGCAATAAAAAACCAAGGGAAGGGGACAAAAATTACAAAAAGATCGACAAAAACCCGTTCATAAGAACAAAACAGACGTATTTGAAGTTTTAAGCACTTATTTCTCCGATTCACATACCCTAATCAAAAATAGTTTTAGACTCATTTTTGTAGAGAATTTAGTAAGCTTTCAAATAGTTTCTATGCACTTACCCAAAACTTTTCATGTCTGTTCATAAAATATTTTATTCTAACCCTTCCTTAACTCCAAACGTAACATAACTTTTAACATATTAGTTTTAATGAAAGTAGAACATGCAGATATTGTTTCAACTGAATCCCGTGATTCTAAGTACCCTAACCAAAAACGGTATTCAAAAACTATTTTTCCAATTTTCTCGAAAACGGTTAAAGCTATCGCCTTGAAAATGGTATCATTCGTTTTCCTAGCCCAAGAAGCATATAAAAAGAGTACTTACAAGCTTATGAACTCAAAAACGTAAGCGTTACGATTTTTTCTGTGCGAATTTCGCCCCAAACGCCATTTTCCAGTGGGCGG
>OX328129.1:59910463-59945463 GCA_946811695.1 Gonocerus acuteangulatus | reverse complement strand
ACCTCATATTATCGTATTTTGATCTAACGCAGGAACAGGATACAGTCACTCTAGTGGTAGAAAGCGCTACTTGCGGCGGCTTTGTGAACCTACGTCTGACGGGCTTTTCTATTGAAATATATTACAAATTAAACCCCCGCTTTCCGATTGACCGATTCAGCTCATTTTTACAACACTTCTTTCTCATGAGTTACCCACGACATATACCGCGTTTCGTTACAATACAGCAGAAATTACGACCGGTATGAGTATATTAAGAATTTGGGTCAGGAGTAAACCCCCCCCTTCTAATGAACCGATTTAGTTTATTTTTACAACACATATTTACCTGTAGATTACCACTACGAACACCGAGTTTCGTCGAAATATACCTAAAATCACGGCTGGTAGTGGCGAATTGGTACTGTGGGTCCGGAGTAAACCCCCCCCCCCTCCTAATGAACCGATTTAGTTTATTTTTACAACAGTTATTTACCTGTGGATTACCACTACGAATACCGAGTTCCGTCGAAATATACCAAAAATCACGGCTGGTAGTGGCGAATTGGTATTGTGGGTCCGGAGTAAACCCCCCCTTCTAATGAACCGATTTAGTTCATTTTTATATCTCACTTTTCTCTCTATATTTCCACTACGAACACCAAGTTTCGTTGAAATATAACAAATATTACGGCTGACATAGTCAAATTAGTGTTTTGGGTTCGGGGTAAACCCCCCCTTCGGTGGACTGACTTTGGTGGTTAACGAACTCATTCAATCGTTTGCTAATTGAATGCTATATACCAAGTTTCGTGACGAAGAAACAAAAACTCTGGCCGCTATCGTGTTAACAGACACATATATATATATATATATGCATATATATATATATATATATATATATATATATATATATATATATATATATATATATATATAGATATATAGATATATATAAATTTTAACGGGGGTCATTTTCGGTGTCTACTAGGTAAGATCGATAAAGATTCGAAGAAATTTTTCAAAAATTCCGTCATGAGTCCAACCTCAATAGCTACTTTCCCTCGGAGGAAAGTGCTAAAAGGAGGCAACCAGTAGATATGTAGTTAGAAAACTGTATCCAAAGATCGATGCGCTCTAAAATTGAAATCACCTTCCGTTACGCAGCAAAAGTAAACAAGTCCGACTCGCAGGAACTGCATCATCTTAGCGCAGTTCCGTTCATATCCCTTTTGTCATTTGAAAAGCTTAGAATAGAAACAAATAATATTTGGTTTGGCCTTTGTTCAAAGGGCTTTATGACTTTAACTGGTCGGGTCCGCCAGACCCCAAAACACACAAATACATTTTCCTAACATAAGAAATAACACAAATAAAAAGCAATAAAAAAACTAAAGGAAAGAGACAAAAATTACAAAAAGAACGACAAAAACCCGTTCATAAGAACTAAACAGACGTATTTGAAGTTTTAAGCACTTATTTCTTCCATTGACATCACCTAATCAAAAATTGTTTTCAGAATCTTTTTTGTAGAGAATTTAGAAAGCTTTCAAATAGTTTCTATCCACTTATCAAAATTTTCCAACCGTGTTCGAGATATTAATGAAAGTATACGAAGTTCCCAAAAAGTTTCCCGAAAACGGTTAAAGCTATCGCCTTGAAAATGGTTTCATTCGTTTTCCTAGCCCAAGAAGCGTACTTACAAGCTTATGAACTCAAAAACGTAAGCGTTACGATTTTTTTTGCGCGAATTTCGCCCCAAACGCCATCTTCCAGTGGGCGGGTTCTGCTGGTTAACGAACTTGACCTTTCAAATTAGACGAAAGATTTTTGTACCAAATTTCATCAAAATCGGAACATTACTCTCTGAGCTATGCTGCGAACGGACAAATATATATAAATAAATAAATAAATAAATATATATATATATATATATATATATATATATATACAAAGTTGAACCACCGTCATTTTCGGTCTCTAGGGGTTCTGAAACGGAAAAATTTTCTTGTCGACACTTCCGGATTGTTTCATGAGATCAACCTTATAAAGAGGGTTCCTCCCTATGAAGGGAGGGAGGAACCGAGCTAGAAAGCCATCTGGTGAATACAACCAACTACATAATGAAGCCAGTAAATACCATTGTGTTCCAGGCTCGTCTGTAGACTCAGAACGTGAATTTTCAGCCGCTGGAAAAATCAATTCTGAGCAGGGGAACAGACTGAGCCAAAAAAAAGGGAAAAGTTGGTTTTCTTTTGTGGTAATATTTGAGGCTCTAAGAGCACAACTAAAACAGTTTGAAATAATTTCACTTTTTTTGTGTTACTTGATATTTTATTGTTTGGAAATGCATTTTATAAATTTAAATAAATTCGTTTTTCGTTTGAAACCTTAGTTTAATCTTATAAATATACCTAATCCTGCAAATAATGGATAATTCAATTCAATAACATTATTTCTTGATAGGACAGGTATGTAAGGAATAAGGAATGCCACTATCAATATATTATAACCGATAGTATCGGCGTATCGATAGTGCCGAACTATCGACTATCGCCCATCCCTACTAGCTGCTTTATAGACCTTCACCGTCCGAAAAAGTGGAAATAAAATAATACTTCCAGGAGAATGGGTTCGGCAGAACGAGCCGGCTACAGTATAAAATATCAAAGTATTAGAAGGGTTAGGTTACTGGGCTGGAAATTATAAACCATAACCTAGATACCTAAAACCTAGGTGATATTTCTAGAATGGTCCGACTCGCTGGAACTGCGTCATCTTAGTGCTTTTTCACAACGTTCTTATCCTTAGTGTCATTTCATCATAATAATGTCTGGAAATTGATTAATTATACATGAAGAAATTGATATAACTTAGAAAAAAGTTATAATCAGGAATAATTTTTAAAAGGTCCGCCTCGTAGGAACTGCATCATCTTAGCGCGGTTCCTGTTCATATCCCTATTTTCATTTGAAAAGCTTAGAATAGTAACAGATAATATTTTCCTCGGCCTTTGTTCAAAGGGTTTTATGGCTTTACCTGGACGGGTCCGCCAGACCCTAGAATCCTCTTCTACCGATACTTCATTTCATACGTTTCAATGCATTGGATAATATCAAAGTTTTTCACATATTCCTGTGTTCTTTTACTATAGTAATAATTCTACAAATAAAATCAATTAAAAAATAAAATAAAACCTACAGCATGAAGACAATTGAAAATATTCAAAAGACGTCATCGAATCTCTTTCTCTTGGCAAGCTATATTTCTAAAAATGAATTGTTTTTCTAATTTTATCTAATCTGTTTTATTGTCATATACATTATCCAACTATAAGCAATTAAAAAATAACAAGGAATAAAAACAGACAAAAAGAACCGTTCGAATAAACGAAATCAATTACTTCAAAGTTTAAGCACTTATTTCTCCGATTGACATCACCTAATCAAAAATTGTTTCAGAATCTTTTTTGTAGAGAATTTATAAAGCTTTCAAATAATTTCTATCCACTTATCACGATTTCCCAACCTGGTTCGAGATATTAATGAAATTATACGAAGTTCCCAAAACTTTTCATGTCTGGGGGGCCACTTTTCCAGTGGGCGGATTTTGCTGGTTAACGAACTTAACCTTTCAAATTGGACGACAGATTTTTGTGCCAAATTTCATCAAAATCGGACCATTAGGGACGCCAGAAATCCGCGAACAGACAAATATATATAAATATATATATATATATATATATATATATATATATATATACAAATTTTAACCACCGTTATTTTCGGTCCTAGGGGTTCTGAAACGCGAAATTTTTTAGTCGGCACTTCCGGATTGTTTCATGAGATCAACCTTATAAGCGGGTTCCTCTCTTTGAAGGGAGGGAGGAACCACGCTAAAAGGAGGGAAGACTTTTTATTTTTGTTAAAAATATGAGTGTATATACTGGTAAGTCGAAACAAATAATTTTAAACCTAAATTTCCTTATGAAAAAGTTACCTTTCTTCAAGATATTTAATATTTTAGGGTTTTTTTTTTTTTTTTTTGTTTTTTTTAAAAAAAAGTCACTGTTGCTTAGGTATTGGGTATTGTATTTATAGCATTTGAGCTGAAATGTTTAATTTTATTTGTATGTAAGGCATTCAGAATAAACCAGTAATTAAATAACACTATAAAAGTTTTACGGGACAACATGGATGGTGGTACCATTGATTACGTTTTCCTAAAACTTGCAACTTCAACTATATCTCTTTTAAAAGTATTAGTTGGTCTTTCTGCAAGTTATACTGAAAACATCTTTGTTTATAGACGAAATGGTCAGGTAAAATCTTTATAATTCAAAGAAAAAACTAAGAAATGGTAGTGACGTTAAAGAAAAAGTTGCTTTAATTGCAGCTTATATTACCTCCCGCTTATCTGTTTTTTCATATTTTTCTCTATATACATCTACGATAAAATATAACACCTGAACGAATACCAAGCCGAAATTTTCTAATAAAAGCATAGGAAATATAAGAAAAATGTAGACTCATTTAAAGAAAATATGAGCTAACAGGCCAAAAAAAAATAAATGCACATCGCTACCAAAGCGATGCATAAAAATCAATAATAATAATATTTTTCTCTAAAACCTAAACAATGACTTTTTTTTTTTTAAAAAAAAAAACATAAAATATTAAATATCTTGAAAATGTGTAATGTTTGGATTAGGCAATATAGTCGATACAAATATCAAAGTATCGAATTTGAAAATGGTTTGATAGCTTATAGATAACTTTATATTTTATCTTATTATATATTTTAATTAGACTTAATGCAAATTCGTTAGTTTGATTTTCTGTAATTGGTAATTATTTTTATTTAATTTTCGTTGAGTTTGCCACAAAGCACGTCAGCCTAACAGCAATTAGTACAGATTGAAAATTAAAAATGCGTTTCTTTTCACATTCAGACATTTGGCATCTGTATCAAAGATATGAGCTTAAAATTGTTTGTTTTGATCAAAACAACTTCGCGATGGATGTGGATCGACTCATCAGTTTGCCTGTGTATTTACACACACACACACACACACACACACGCACACACACATGCACACACACACGCACACACACATGCACACACACACACACACACACACACACACAAAATTATGTCTTGGAAGTTTTGAAGTATTCCCTTTGTACATTGGCTGTCCTCGAGTTTATAGTGTATTTGTGTTTATAGTTTTATTTATGTAGATGGTTCTCTTTCCATTTGAAATTTCAGTATGAATTCCCAATGAAGCCGATGCTCTGAATTCCAACGCCATTGGATCTCTACGCC
Source organism: Gonocerus acuteangulatus (assembly GCA_946811695.1). Taxonomy (NCBI): domain Eukaryota; kingdom Metazoa; phylum Arthropoda; class Insecta; order Hemiptera; family Coreidae; genus Gonocerus; species Gonocerus acuteangulatus. The sequence continues at coordinate 59,940,159 of OX328129.1, read as the reverse complement.
CGAAGGTTTGGTAATATCTTCGGGCCAGTAACGAGTACATATCATGCATATATTAAAGCACCAATTCGGGTACTTGAATATTTTACGCTTTGAAATGATCCTCTCCGGGCCGACTCCGCTTCAGAAAATACGTGATCTCTTTGTATATATCTTTTTTACTTTTTTTTCTAGCCGGGTTTTCTCTTTGTGTATCATTCCGACTGCACGTATCTGCTACGTGCGGTCCTCTTTATAGCTAGATATAATTCATTATGAGAAAAAAAAAATTATGGCAAAATTGTTCTTCCACAGTGACAAAACCGTGAATGTACAAGGATTTCATAAGAGTGGTTCCTATGTTTTTGCGTTAGTAAACCTACAAATTATATTTAATATTTATTATTTATTGATAAGGATTACATTATTAATTTATTTATTTTTTCAAGTTAGTTACCACGCCAATTGACTTTTTTTAATCTAAAAAAGGAAATAGAGAGACAAAATTAAAGTTACTGCAGTTAGAGAGTAATATAAAAATCAATAAATGAAGGAAAATGGACGAAAGTGACAGTATCTAGGTATATTTTGTCTCCCAACAGTTTGCATTATTTCTAAAACTGGCGTAATTTTTGTGAATCGGCATCACTTTTACTGAGATACAATTAACCATGGATTAAAACACTTTTTAACAATAATTGTACGTATCAAATAATTAAATAAATGAAATTTAATTAAATTTAATAAAACCTCTAAACTTTAAATATAATTAAGTTTTTATTTAAGGCTTAAAATTAAAAACAAACAAATTGACATATCTCCAGAACAATAGAAAAAATAGTAAATATATTAATTATTTTGTGGTATATATATATATATATATATATATATATATATATATATATATATATATATATATATATATAAAGCAAGCACTAAAGATTTTTATCTTCTAGTGTCTTCGTTCATGGGATGGATTCGGCCTCCCTGACCGTCCCTAGGGCAACACAGCCTTTAATTAACTTAATAATGGGTACCTTGGTGCTAATGACTCTAGCAGTTTATATATATATATATATATATATATATATATATATACAGTGGAACATGGATAATTCGAACTTCGATAATTCGAAATCGTGGATAATTCGAATATTTCTCTCGGTCCCTAGAATTTAGGGCATAAACAATGTAAAAAAATCGTGGTTAATTCGAATAAAATTTTGGATAATTCGAATTTTTGAATAGTCTTTACCTCCAATGGGAAGTGTTCGATCTTAAATCTCGTGAACATATTCTCCACTCGGGAAAGACGGATAGTAAGATACGGATGATGCTAAGTGGTGAGTCGCGCTTCCTCCCTTCCAGGGGTTGTAGTTACATACACCATCCTGTCGTGTTATCCTAGAATTCCCTCCCACCATCCCTCCCATCTTCATTTCTTATTCAGTAATAACTCAATCAGTGCCTAGATCTGTTGTATTGTTTGTGCCTTGAATTTCTTGTGTACAGTGCAGTTCTGTGAGTTCTTGATTTAGGATGTGGAAGCCTAGAAGTTATAAAACTTTAACGTTGCCAAAGAAAATAGCTATGATTAAAAAAGTTGAAAAAGGAATAAAGAAAAAATCTAAAATTGCCAAGGCATTCCTCCTAATACTTTACCAACTAATCTGAAAAATAAAGAAAAAAATCTTGGCCATGAAAATGACTTTTTTCAAAACAATTTTTACTTTTTCAAAAAATTATTAATTACTTATGTACGTAATCATCAATTTATGAAATGTTTGTTATTGTTTAAATAAAATGTATGCTTTTTTTAATTTAAAAAATGTGAAAATATGAAATTCGATTTTTTACCCCTTTATATTCACAAACTTTTTTAATTCGAATTTTGGATAATTCGAACTTTTTTATCGGTCCCTAGAGGTTCGAATTATCCAAGTTCTACTGTATATATATATATATATATATATATATATATATATATATATATATATATATACATATATTATTATTCTTGTGGATGACTCAAATTTTCCATTGTGTAATAGATTAAGACCTAATTATTGTAACGGACGGACTTTACAAATACCACATATAGATAAAGACGCGGCCATATTGGTAGGCTTAGGACATGACTAGTATTACCCCTGCCTCCGTAGAAGGTACATGAGGAGACGAGAGGACTTCTTAGCAAGGTAGGACTTTTAAAAAATGTTTGTTAAAGTTATTTTAAAATCTGGACTTTTAAAAATTTTGTATATTTTAAATATGTTTAATATTGGGAGGTACAAAAATGGATTTGGTTGCAGAAGTGCCCCTAATGAGGTGCGAATGAATTAAGCACGAAACAAGTAGGGCAGGAAAAAATAAAGTGGTGTGACACAAGGAAGTACTACTTTTTCCCGACCCTAAGCCTAAAAGAGCGAAACGCATTAATATATATATATATATATATATATATATATATATATATATATATATATATATATATATATATATATATATATATATGTATACATATATATGTTACTAATCGGTAGTTTTGAATTGCATTATTGAGTTGGCCTGATAAAAGTGTTCAAGACCCTAAAATATTAACATTGCTAATAACAATAGCCGAAACGTTTTGAAAAAAGCTGATGTTTTTAATGATTAAAATTTTTATTTAATTTATCTACTAGGAAATAAATCAACTTAAACTTTAATTAAATAAGTGTATTAAATTGTTATGAAGAGGTTTGAATAAAGCAAGATGGATTGAATTTTGAGTGGTGGGGGGAGCGAAACTGGGAGATATTATTAGTCCATTGATAAATCCAAGAGCCCTTCGCCATTATAAAATCATCCATTCAGCTTTAGGGCTGTTCTCTCGGAGTAGCCAATTATATTATAAGTGACTAATAATTTCAGTGCCCAAAATAAACAGTTTCCGACAATTTATAATGAATTAGAATTCGATGAGTTAGGATTGTGGGTCATTTTTTGGGGGAGGGGACTTTGTTATGCGAAAGTTTACACATTATGCTTTACTGGGAAAATGGGAGCTAACGGAGATTTATTAAAAAAAGTAATATATTCTTTGTTTTTAATTAGCCATTAAATTATTAACATATTTAACTTTGTAATAATAGATTTGTACAGCGTTAATTCTATTATTTAATAAAAGTCCGACTAGCAGAAATTGCGTCGTCTTAGCGTGTTTCCGTTCACATCCCTAGCGCCATTGGTAAAGGAATAGAAACAGTTATTGGTAGGTTTTGATCTTTCGTTAAAAAAATATAAAATAAAGTATCAAGGATAAGTAACATAAGACAACAGGAAACTGATAGTATCCTAAGCGGAAATTACTCCATCCCCTTACTTAACGTTTGCGCTTGGAAACACTATAACAATTTTTTTTCATTTCATAACTTGTTTTACTAAAATACTCATTTCAAGGTTCAGAGGCCAAAACCCGCTCAAAAGAACAAAACTCAGACTTTTGAGCACTATTTCTTATATTAACATCGCTGCATGGAAAATAATAAATAATAAAGAAGCTTTAGAAACTATTTTGTATTGAATTTAGAAAGCTTTCAATTGGTCACCTTCCACTAACTACGATTTCCTTACCGTTTTAGAGATATTTGAAAAATATACGAATATCCCAAGACCTTTTATATCTGTTAATCAATTTTTTTTCTAATACAAAATGTTAAATATATATATATATATATATATATATATATATATATATATAAATCACGTGTCTGTCTGTTTGCCCCTTTGTCTGTTTGTTCCTTATACAAATCAACACAGTTTGTCCGATTTTAACCAAACGTGGCACACTGGACGAAGGACATGGGGAGAGCCATCGGCTAGGATTTACGTTATTAGATTTTAATATCAATTATTTGGTTTCTAATTTATTTTTGCTTTTATAGATTCAGAAATTAGGTGTAGCATAGCACGCCGGGTAACAGCTAGTGTATTAAAAATTTCGCTAAGGCCGGGCCCTTAAAATTTTGTTACGGTCATATTTCAAAGAACGATTCTAACCAAACTTGGAAGGTCGATAAAGGCCCTAATGTGACACATTTCCTTCCAATCGGGGTGTTTCTATGTGTTCTGGAATCGACGTTATATAAAAAAACGTTTACATTTTATTTTTATTTTTCAGAACCATTCTTCTTCTACCAAGTCCCTTCTGAGATAATAAAATAGTCATTTATATGGTTAGAGATAGGAGCATTTCTTCTTTTGAAAGAGCTCAAGGACGTAAAAATCGGATTATCTCAAGGCGAGATATTGAATTTCAAAACGACATGTTACTTTTTCGCTTACAAAGTTTTAGTTTCTTACCCACTGGGAAAAATTATTATTTTTTGTTTTCGATGATATTTTACCACATTAGGGTTTCTTGGGGTGCTGATTTTAAATATGCTATTTTTTTGGTGTAAAAAATGTATAATACTAGTTTACTTGAAAACGAGAGCATATTTTTGAATTTATTTGACGAAAGATAAATTATTGTTTAACTATTGTATTTTTTCTTTTATCTACTCCCTAAAACAAATAAATTGGTGGAAGACTTACGTCGATATCATTTTCTAAATTCAAGAAATAAACTAAAGTATTTTCAACATATTTTATTTTATTTCTCGGTTCCTAAGGCGCATTGGACGGAACTCTCGGACATGTGTCAACTATTTTTCGATGTAGAATCACCAGGAAAAAAAATAATGGTCCAAATCCGTGACCTAACAACTGCAAATACTCCCCTTGTCAGTACAAAATCTGCAAGTTGGTCTGTCCTTTCTGTCCGGTAGGTACGAATGTGTAAGTAAGGTGTGTCCAATACGAAGCCTGGATAAGATGACTTCGTCCCGACGTGAGAAGTGTTCATTTGTCCAGGCTTTCGTTGTATTTTTTATTTTCCTCAACTTGGCGTCAGTTTTTAGCCACTCACTTTCAAGTATGTTAGTTTGTAATTTTGTAAAGTCTGACGAAGTCAGAGTATTCAAGAGAAGCGTAGGCCTTTTCGTCGCTAGTTTTGCTCGTAAGTCTGTGGCTGTACTCTGTTTAATTTCTTAGGTAGCCATAGAAATGTAATGTGTTTATTATTGTTCTTGTGAGAATATGTTGTTAATAATGGGATGAGTACTGTTAATGTTGTGCATGGAGAGCAAAGAACTTAAAGAATCAGTACAAATAGTAATGTTGTAATTTGGACGGTTTGTTAAGGGGTAATCAAAATAAAAGTCATTTTATTGAATTTATAGATCACGAATAAATCAATATTTTACAATTCTTTATATCAAACGTTTTATATGGGTTTTTAGAGTATCCCAAAAACGAAAAAGTTTTAATTCTTCGATAAAAAAAATGGAGGTGCTGTGGCTGACAAACGGAAACCCACTTTTTCACTTTCGTTTTAATCTAGAACGAAAAACTAAAGTTATTTCGAAAGTAGAAGGTTAAATCTAGTAAAGTACGTAGGTTTTTAAGAAATATTAATTTTATCAGAAATGGTGAACAATTATTCATTTTCTATTAAATGAATAATTGTTCACCATTCTATTCGTTCATAAATTCGTTATAATTCAAAGAATCGAAAACATTCTACCTACTTCACTGGAAAATATCATTAGGAAGATGCAGTTAATATTTGAAGTTAGTCGGGCAAAAATTGAAGACGCCAGACTATCGCCCGATTTGAAAAACATAGTTTTGAGAAAATGACTTTAAAGTTTAATGTTCAATAATGTTTATTATTTTCCTATTTAATTTTTTTTCATATTTTCTTGTAATAAAGATGAAAAAAAAAAATGGATTTTAATTTTGAAGTGTATTGAAGGAGGGCCAAAAAACAATTAAAAAGGAACCTAGCAAAGCTCGCTCAAATAATTATCTTCAAATCAGCATCGCATTCACTCGCCATCGGGATTTCACTCAGGAAAATCGTACTTTTTCCCCATTTAAATTTTTTTTTTCATCACATAAACACTCTTGGATATAATTTTTGATTAGTATGGTAAAAAAAAAAAAAGGTTACAAGGTAGTCATACAAGTTAAAGATAGTGTGTAAAGTTAGCTTGAAGGTGTGAATAGATGGAGATGCGGCTGTCTGATTTGGATGTAATACCCCCGTATAAAAAGGCCTAGGATTGTCCCCTGAGGAACAAGGATTGGCAGGATGTCGATATGTCAACATCACACCCTTCTTCAATCTAGCTCCCATCTCATTTTTATTGCCAGCCAACCTTCATAATTTACAGACATTCTTTTTATCTTTTATACTTATTTTTATTTTTCTATTCCTAGCTAATAGCTCAGTACGAAGGTTTAGATTTAATCTTTAACTCATTAATGAATTTATAAAAATATCCTTAAAAAATTTATCAATCTTACTTATAAGATGCAAGAAAATATGTTTGACACACATATATTTGCATACGTACACGTACACATAAAACCGAAAGTGATTCCTCACTCGAAAAAGAAAAGAGCATATCTTTCTCAACATTGTGCGATTCTTGGTGATTTTCAATTTCTTTATTAAGAAGTAGATATTATTCCTAAAGTTTTTGGGTGGAAAACGATTTAGTGCATTGTTGTAATAGACACTATCAAAATTCCTATAAACAGGCGCACTATATTTTCGTCGACACTGGTTTAAGATGTGGCATAACGTTTAATTACTTTTAAAAGAGTACCTGCCTAGCATCGCCAAAACGTAAGCGTTACGTTTTTTTTCGACATATTCCTCCGAATCAATTTGAACCTTTGAAATCATGCAAAGTATTTTTGTACCAAATTTCATTAAAATCGGTCCCATTTTCAGCCAGCTGGAGGGCAAACAGACGAATAAATGAACGAATAAATAAATTCTATATATATATATATATATATATATATATATATATATACACATATATACATACATAATCCAAAACAAACAAAAAACTTTTAATTTTTTTTTGTTTTGGACTAAGTTATTAGATGACGACTACTATGTAAAATAAAAGTTTGTCTGTGAAGAGAGGCCAAGTTGTTGTCCAGAAACTAGTCGACATAAATAAAATGGTTTGAATGAAGTTCTGAAGCAATTTTGTGACCTGTAAGGCCTTTATTATATGTATATGTGTGTGTGTATACACTAAATCTTATCCACCGTTATTTTTGTGATTTGTGTATCCTGTTAAAACGTGAAATTTTCTAATTGACACTTTCGGATTGGGTAATGAGGTCAACCTCATAAGCGGGTTTCCTCCCTATAAAGGGGAGGAAGAAACGCGCTTAAAAAAAAGCATAATATCTTTTTTGCCGATAATTATTAAATTCATAAAGAGAGTGCTTAACTTCTTATAATAAACAAGATTCGGCGCTAAAGGCCCAGATTTGTCGAAGCGACATAAAAAAAAAAGAAAAAAAAAAAAGAAAGAAGATTATTCAATAACTAGAGAACCTTTCTTAAAATTACATGTAATAACTTTCTATTGATTCGTTTTAAAGTACACGATTATTACAAATTTATTCTTTATTCCGACACTCTACTTTATGAGTAGTAAAGATCCCATTTATTACATTTTAATGGAAAATGGGTATTTGCTAAACGCTCAAAGTAGTTTAGTTTGGATGCAGTTTTAAATGGCTGTTTTCCAAGATTAAAAACTTTCCTGCCTACTCCCTTGATTTACAACCTGTAGCAGTTAGAAGTTAAGTCCTCTTTTTATGGGCTTAACTTGTGAATATTTCCATCTAATGCGAGAATATGGCCCATAAAGTAAAGTTATGCTTCCACTTATTTTTTTTTTGTTTTAAATTTGATACGTCCGCCGATTTTAGTTTTTGTTCCGTTTATTATCTAAAGAAATATTATTAATTTGATAATTGAAAAGTGATCCTATTAAATCCACATATTATAAATAATACGACAGATAAAAAAATAATACATATGAAGGGTTCATTACAAAAACCGGGAACGTCCAAAAATTGATATTTTGAGATAAATAGATCTTCTTTCTATCCGAAGTCAACTCTACATATTAATATTATTGCTGTCCCCAAAAAACAGAAAGGTCACATTATATATGAGTGTGAAGTATTAGCAATTCTACAAAAACAAGACAAGTCAAACGTTTTTCCGCCAAAATCCACACTTGTCCTTCGACATGTCTGCTATTTTGAGAATCCAATTCCACATATTTCTGACCATTCAAGAATATTCACTTTTTTGGATATCTATGGCGTAAGAAAAAAAAAATAGTCTTCAGAATTTTCATGAGTCAAAAATGATTTTAAATTTGTCAAGAGTCTATCATTAATAATCATTTTTAAGGATTAAATTATTTCATGTTTCATTTAACTAATATGTCTGAAAAAACCAGACAAGTCAATAAGTTTTTTTTAATATTTTCTCAACTATCATCTTAAAAAATATATTTATTTTATGTACAACCTAAAACTGTTAGTGGGGCAATAGTATGCATTTCAAAAGAAATTTTCCATTTCATCCAGCATAAATGAAGGTAAGCACTTTTTTTTAAGTTTCTAAAAAAGTTTAGTTTTTGGATTTGTCTGGATTTTTTAATGGTCCCTTCATATAATTAATACATTACTGCTCGCCTTGTTTTACACCATTAGTGTCTCATTAAGAGCTCTACTTAAAGCTACTTAGAGCCACAGGAGGCAAGTAAACTTTCTACTTTTATGGTTTTAATTTGATCTATTTATGACTCAACCTATTGATCAGGAACTCAAAACTGAATCATCTAAATCATAAAGAAATTTCAAGCTGGATAATGACCATACTTTATTAACTAATTTATAATAATAAATGTGTCTTATTTTTCTATTATAATAGAATATAATAATATATTTATTAATAATAAAATAATATATATATAATATCTTGATCTTCCGTCGGGCATATAATAAATTAACCATTTTTGTTCACTGTAAACATAGAATCCTACTTGACTGGGTTCTTATTCTTTTTTTTTTTTTTAAAATATAAGTTCTTTAGAGGTTCATACATTTGGATCGTAGAGAACACTAAAACCTCGTTGGTCACCCTCAAATTTGTTATTTTATAATGCCAACAGCACGAGGACGGTCACCTATTCAGGTAATGGCCACGGCCGACATTGCTTAACTTCGGTGATCAACGGGAACCGGTGAATTCAACATAGCTATGGCTGTTGGCCTTTGTGGTAAAAGAACAAAATTAGTTCCCGCTGTAGTATATATATATATATATATATATATATATATATATATATATATATATATATATATATATATTTATATTTATATTTGAAGAAGCTGAATGTGATTTATGCGAAATATTACGCAAATAAATCGACCGCTGGAGAATGTCTTACAAACACAAATAATTCTCCCGAGCGAAGAAACCTCAAATATATATATATATATATATATATATATATATATATATATATATATATATATATATATATATATATATATATATAATTATAACATGAACACATTTATTTCTATGAGGTTCATTTAAAAAAAAAGTCTAATATTAAATAATGAATGCAACGTCGATCCCCAAAATCAGAAATACATTCTTTTTTTTAAACAAATACTTTTAATGACTCGAAACACTATAATAATTAAAGCGCAGAAATATTAATTATAATTGTAATCAAATCGTCGCTACAAATGCAAAGTATCGAATGTGAAAATTACCAGTTTTCAGAGTGGATAAGCATTTATTCATAACTTTTTTTTGGACAGTCAAATATTCGGCAGATTTGACCTTTCGATAGTGGAATACTTTCCCTTTAATAACGTGATCTAAGATTCAAGAATTTGCCGTACATAAGTCCAGTAGAAATTAGTAAAGATTGACAATGAAAGATGCATTTTTTCACATTCGTTACTTTGCATTTGTATCGACGATATGGTTTGTAATTCGTTATACGTTCTTATATGCACCATTATCGTGAGTAAACGACCAGACAAGAAATAGCCATGTGTCATTGTTATCTCTCTCACTCTGAGAGCAATGTTTAGATGTTTGTATCATCAGACAAAGTTTCTTATCTAGACCATTGTCCCAAGTCCTTCCTAATTGTGTCTCTAATCAGTTTTCTCCTTCGAATGTGTGCGTTATGGAAATGTTTCTGGTCTGTTTGACTTATTGTATTTTGACTGTAATGTTTAAGGTACATGTATAAAATATGCGGTTTATACTTACATCCAAAACATGGTTTGGAAGTATTGAAGAAAGTTAAGAACTAAGATGCGAATATTTATCTTTTAACACAACGCGGTTTTCTGGCTGCCTCTGCTACAATAGCAATTAATACAAACCCAACACAATGTTAAAAATGTAATATAGTCATTTTTTTCACATTTTAAAACTAGACCATGTGAACCATTCCTTCCACCATTTTCTTTACTCTCCCAAATGCTAATAAACCATCACATGATTTAAAATTTAAATATTTAATATTTTTTAGAGCATATTTTATTAAAATCATAAATAAAAGGGAGGTGGCCTATAGATAACTCTCTATAAATAAATTGCCTCTATAAATAAAAAATCATAAATTAAAATTAAAATACCCATTTATTTATATTTTTTCTATTTAATTTTGCACCTCAGAAAAAACAATTGAATTACATTTTATTTATTAATTATTAAAAAAATCCAGTTTTATTCATATTGTTGGAATGATCTGCTTGAAAAAGTACTTTGAAGTAAAATCATAATAGATCAAATCATAAAATTGATTTCAATTTAGCTAAATCAAAATAAATCACAATGAACATGGAAGATCCTATAGTTGCCTCAATCATCGAGAAATCAATCAAAACTTTGAAAGCCTCATGTGTATAGAACTCTACACGAACACTCACCTGCACACGTGCCTCAAACAGAAAGCGTAAACTATCAGAAGCACAAAGGCGTCTGTTACCAACTATTAATAGGCACTTTCCAAGTCGAAAACCATTTATCAGTGTTACCAACCTTCGATCGACAGCTGCTATATATAGCCACGCACCGTGGGCCCTTTGTGGCGGTAAGCCTGTTCCACTGCCTCCTGAACAGTCAGGTAACGTCCACTTCTTACTAACAACAAATCGATATTTCTCTCTCTGAATGTTTGTGTGCCCCCCCCCCGCACACGTACAAGAAATATTTTGAATAATGGACATAGGATTAATTGAAGATTACCTTGGATTAGCTTAGTACGTCGATCGGGCTTTTATTTTTCATTTATTTACGTTTCAATTTTAGTGATAATGGATGGTTAAAAAAAAAGTAAGCAAAAAAAAAAACCGTTGCTTTTTTTTTTTTTTTAAGTTTTTGTACTTTTTAAGGTATTTTAGCCCCAAACGTTATACATAAATTTCCGTTCTCGTATTTCTCCGACAGAGTTCGACCAATCGAAAGTGAGTTCAGAAACGTTTTTCTAGAGAAATGAGTAAGCTTTTAAACGGTTAATTTCCCAGAAGATATCCTTACCGTTTTCGAGATATTTAACAGTGCAAGAGCCGGTAACTGCACGTTTCATGAATTGTTTTATGCACCCTGAAATTTTGCTATAATGTACCTATTGGGCTGATAAGAAGGTAAATATGTGTTATATTTGTTGATAGACCTACCGTTGAACAACAGGTACTGCGCATATGGGAAAGCTCCAAACAAATATTGCCAAAAGATAGAGTTTTATTCAGAAGCCAACTATCTTTAATGTAAAATTAAGACAATTTTACAATGAATAATAAATAAGGCAGACAATTTTAAGGGGGATAACATGTAAAAAAACAAAACAGAAAAACTAAATTGTTTTCATTCTGATATTAAATGAATTTTATTCACGCTGCCATTTAAACCGGAACAGTTGAACAAGATCATGTGAGCAAGAACCAATGAGAGCGCAGAGAATAACCACAACTTCGTGGATGATCGGTGCTCTCACTCACTCTTACGCAGTGTATTGCAGCCTACCATAGGCAACATTTATTATAATTTTTTCAAGTGTCTGCCATTTTGTAATTATTTTTAATTATTGAAGACACTGTTTAAATCACAGCATGAATAAAGCACTTCATTTAATATTAAAATAAAAAACTAGGTTCTTTTGGGTTTTTTTTTATTTACATATCAACCCCCTTAAAAGTGTCTGCCTTATTTATTACTCATTTTAAAATTGCCTTAAATTGTAATTTTTTTTACATTAATGATAGTTTGCTTCGGAATAAAACACTATGTTTGGGCAACTTTTTTTTTTGTCCCTTTCCCCTATGCGCAATACCTGGTGTTCCAGGGTAAGTCTAGCCGACACATATATACCTTCTTATCCACCCAAGAGATACATTATAGCAAAATTTCAAGGTGCATAAAACACTTCATGAAAAGTGCGTTTACAGCTGTTCGACTATAAGGGAACCGGTGAATTCAACGTTACTATGCCCGTTGACGGACAGTGATTACGGATTAAGTTTATCTAAAAATAATACAACACTATTATTATTTCTGTATTATTCTACCGTGAAAGTTTAAGTTTCCCTTAAAAGCTGAGTAGTTTGTAATCTAGAATTGGCTTGGGAGATGAAAGTGGATAGTTGCTTATTCTGCAAGAGAGGCAGAAGGTTTCATTATGCGTTTGGTATTCATGTATTCTACTCCAATTCAAAATCTCCAGGACGATTCCAATCTCTTCCAACCCCTCAAAATGTATTCCATTTTTCAACGGTATCTCTTTTCTATCTTTATGAAGAGATGCTTCAAATGTAATTTTGGATGAACCTGCAATTTCTGATTCTATTAGAATTCCACCTTTATCAATCTTTGGTATCTTTTTTCTCTTAGCTTAAAAATATCTATGTAATATTGGACATTTTTTATTAAGATTAACTATGTACAATCAAATCCCGGAACAATGTACATTTCACTGCGTAAATGAAGTTGATTAAAATCATATATTTTCTTCTTTTAGCGCGGTTCCTCCCTCCCTCCATTGGGAGGAAACCCGCTCAAGGCGTTATGCAGTGTTTTTTTTTTTTTGCGAGAACTATAATGTGGTTTTGAATAAGGTCGGCTCTATTTGCCGCAGCGATTCCAAATCGAGTAGGGAGCACAATGATAACAATGATCAAGACAAATACTAAGACTAATGAAATGAACAGACAAAGACTAAGACTAATGAAAAACATAATATTACAAGGAGGAAGCTGGCCTGAGTCGGAAAGAAAGCTGTTCCAAGATCATAACTTATCAACTTTGTTCTATCCATAAATTTTGATGACCTAACAAACAACTAGAAAAATAAAGAACGAGAAGAAGATCTGACTCCACTTCATCTTCATTAATCTAAATTCTTTTGCTTATTTATCCTGTACTTCCTTACTTTCATTGCTTTTAAACTACTAATGATTATTTTATCCTTTTATACTCCATTTATGTAAAGACATGCGTGCAGTGTATCAAAAGATATGGGGCACGCTTTAACTACGTAAAGACATGCGTGCAGTGTATCATAAGATATGGGGCACGCTTTAACTATGTAAAGACATGCGTGCAGTGTATCATAACATATGGGGCACGCTTTAACTATGTAAAGACATGCGTGCAGTGTATCATAAGATATGGGGCACGCTTTAACTATGTAAAGACATGCGTGCAGTGTATCAAAAGATATGGGGCACGCTTTAACTATGTAAAGACATGCGTGCAGTGTATCATAAGATATGGGGCACGCTTTAACTATGGAAAGACATGCGTGCAGTGTATCATAAGATATGGGGCACACTTTAACTATGTAAAGACATGCGTGCATTTTATCAAAAGATATGGGGCACGCTTTAACTATGTAAAGACATGCGTGCATTTTATCAAAAGATATGGGGCACGCTTTAACTATGTAAAGACATGCGTGCAGTGTATCAAAAGATATGGGGCACGCTTTAACTATGTAAAGACATGCGTGCAGTGTATCATAAGATATGGGGCACGCTTTAACTATGGAAAGACATGCGTGCAGTGTATCAAAAGATATGGGGCACGCTTTTACTATATAAAGACATGCGTGCAGTGTATCAAAAGATATGGGGCACGCTTTAATTATGTAAAGACATGCGTGCATTTTATCAAAAGATATGGGGCACGCTTTAACTATATAAAGACATGCGTGCAGTGTATCAAAAGATATGGGGCACGCTTTAACTATGTAAAGACATGCGTGCATTTTATCAAAAGATATGGGGCACGCTTTAACTATGTAAAGACATGCGTGCAGTGTATCATAAGATATGGGGCACGCTTTAACTATGGAAAGACATGCGTGCAGTGTATCAAAAGATATGGGGCACGCTTTTACTATATAAAGACATGCGTGCAGTGTATCAAAAGATATGGGGCACGCTTTAATTATGTAAAGACATGCGTGCATTTTATCAAAAGATATGGGGCACGCTTTAACTATATAAAGACATGCGTGCAGTGTATCAAAAGATATGGGGCACGCTTTAACTATGTAAAGACATGCGTGCATTTTATCAAAAGATATGGGGCACGCTTTAACTATGTAAAGACATGCGTGCAGTGTATCATAAGATATGGGGCACGCTTTAACTATGGAAAGACATGCGTGCAGTGTATCAAAAGATATGGGGCACGCTTTTACTATATAAAGACATGCGTGCAGTGTATCAAAAGATATGGGGCACGCTTTAATTATGTAAAGACATGCGTGCATTTTATCAAAAGATATGGGGCACGCTTTAACTATATAAAGACATGCGTGCAGTGTATCAAAAGATATGGGGCACGCTTTAACTATGTAAAGACATGCGTGCATTTTATCAAAAGATATGGGGCACGCTTTAACTATGTAAAGACATGCGTGCAGTGTATCGAAAGATATGGGGCACGCTTAACTAATAAACGGCTCCACCATAGCGTTACTATGGTTGAGAAAAAAACAACAAAAAAAACAACAACAAAACAATGATCAATAGATAACAATGTTTTATCAACAAATATTTAATAAATAGTCGAAAATATTATATATATATATATATATATATATATATATGTATATATATATATATATGTATATATATATATATATATATGTATATATATATATATATATATATATATATATATATATATAATTAATTACTTTTTTACAATTACACATAACCCCCATGGTTTTTCCATAATATATCCCACAACAGAATCGATTTTATTTACTAAGGCGTACCGCTTGGATAGTCTCGAAAAAAATTGAGGTAGTACAGCATTGGTAAGAGAATCCTCACAAACATTTTGGTGGTTGTACGAAAATGGGTACTCCATAAAAAATAATTATAAAATAAAAACACAAATAAAAAAAAAATTGAACGTAATGTCGCCGAAAGCCGAATTATTTATTTATTTTTTTTTTCTGAAACTCCTAAGAAAAATGTATATTTTCTTTTTTTATTCATTCCGATCACACAACTCATTCGTGAGATATAAATTGTTAAAGACATTTTGGTTTTCAGTTTTCTATTCGACAGTGGGTGCATATTCAGAGGTGAGAATTTGTCTTTAGGCCACTTTTAAGGTACCTACTATTTTGATGCTCCAAATTTCAAGCAAAAACGTCTCTGGGGCCCCATGCTTACCCGAATACGGCCATTGTATATATATATATATATATATATATATATATATATATATATATATATATATATATATATATATATCAGATTACTACGTCATTTTATATTAGTTTTTTTTTGTTAGCGAAAAGTGACCCTTTCAAATAGACCTTTAATTTATCAGTCGGAAAGAAAATAGAAGGGTGAATTAATAAAAAAATATTTGTTTTTATTCGTTTTTTTTTAGAAAAAGCACACTTCATTTTTTTATTTTTGAATATTCGCTAACGAGAATTGTGAGAAGGGTGAATATCTGAATGTACTGTCTATGAGATCTGACAGAAGCAACCCTTAGTGAACGGTCAACTAACGAAACCAATCAAATCAACAGATTACGTTGGTTCAAATTATTGAGCCGTTTCAGTAGATTGACTGGTTGGAAAAGTCCATCGCTGTAAATTTTATAGTTATTTTACTTCATAGACGGGAGTATTTGTGCATATAATATTGTTTTATATACATAGTTCTTTATATATAAGTTTTAGCTTATTTGAGTCGAGAAAAATAAATGTACGGTCTGATATCAATCCCGATAATCTAATTGGCAACACGATTATCTCGTAAAATATTTAAGCTAAGATGCTGAACTTGATTTAATCGTAAAGATAATTTAATAAGCTACAACTTTAGTATTAAAATGTCTGTTCCTACAACGCTTCGTTTAAGCGATAAATCGGGATTCGTCCAAAAAAACACGGTTTTTTGAGACAAGGTAGGGATTGTCGGGGTCCGGTCACTGCTACTTAATAAAACTACATTTTATCATAAAAATGGTTTCATGGTTATCAAGAAAAATTCATTCCCTTGATAACCACCGAGGACGACACATCGCAGCGTGAAGAAGCCGGAAATGAACCCGACGAAATATTGCGATGGAGAGAGGAGCGACACCGCTGGAGAAAGAAGCCGTTCCATATATATATATATATATATATATATATATATATATATATATATATGCCTACATACACAAATACACATACATATATGGAAAAAGACAAAAACATAAAAACATAAAATACTAGAACATAATATATAGAAGAACAATGTGCTCTAGAAGTGTTTGGATTATTAGAGGAACAGATATAAGAATAACAGATTACATATTAGATTAGATATAAAAATAACAATATGGGCTTACCGATGGAAAGATAGAAAACTATTCCTCACAAATGCGGGATCATTTCTGACAGGAAGTATAGGAAGAAAGGAGTTGGTGAGGGGGGGGGGGTTCTGGACCACCCAATGGGCAGAGAACACAGAAGATGAAAGAAAGAGCGGCGGAAGCGGCGTAGTACAGTAAGGTGTCATAAAGTCATAAAATGTTGTGTTAATGGAAAGGGAGGCATGTATAAAGGGCTATATTGCAGGCGGTATAGGGGATTAGTAGGTATGTTGTAGTAGGTAGAGGAGATGACTTCTTTGTCAATTTTATCATTAATTGGGTTATTTTCTAGGTGGATAAAAATTGATTCGGAAAGGAGGCGTTTGTCTTCGTTGGATTCAGTGGAAAGGATGGAGTATTGGTCAAAACCAAAGTCATGTCCGTCATGTCTTTTGAGCTTTTCTCGTAAACGAAGCGAAAACGAGATAATTACCAAAGGACTTTTGGACTTAATTTTTCTATTCCCCATCGATATACGAAGTCTTTCGGTTTAAGACTGGGACGCCCTGTATATCTATGAATACATACTAACATACACTAAAATGTGGAAATTAGATGCCAGTACCATAAGAAGGACGGAAACACGCCAAAAAGAGCTATTAAGAAACTTTTGTTGACAAAATAAGGGGAAAAGTGTCACCCGACACTCTCAGCGACACAGGAAAGTTCCCTAGTAATTGAGAACTGAAAACCGTCGACCAGAAGCTCATCCAACTTTTCAATTATGTTAGGAATTTCCAATCTGCCGGGTCGACCTTTTTTATCCGCCGTGTCAATCTTCCCGAAGGGAGGGCGTATTCATCATTTCAATCTGTAGACTTCAGCAGATACATTTTTTCTCAAGAAATATATTTTCATTCAATTAGTTTTTTTTTTTGCACTTTTTTTTCATCGTCGGAAAAAGGATTCCACTTAATTTAATGTTACTTTTCAAAACCACAGTTTTGTGTTTATAATTTTTTTAGAAATTCTAGAAGCTTAAAAATGAGATAATATTTAATTGAGTTATAGAATATATTTATATATTTAAATTTTAACGTCCATTATTATTAACTAAGAATTTTGAGACGGGTTATCTATAGGTTAGTATCCTTTTCAAGCCAGAATAGGGCTGATGACTTTTATTTTTTCTAATGAAAAGCTAACACCCCATAGTGGGAATCGAACCCACGACCCCAAGAGCAGTGTCATCAGAACAACGTAACTATAACAGAACGTTTACACTATAAATGTTCCTCGTCAGCAGCTAATTACTGCCAGTAATTAACTTAAAGAGTTATTGCATATTGCTGTATACTGTAACTATTCGGTCAGATTTTTTTTTTTTTTTTTTTTTTTTTTTTTTTTTTTCCATACCTCAGTAACCCTGAGGTGTGGGCGTTTATTTACTACATGCCCCATGCATTGCATATCGCATGTATTTTGTATACAATATTTTACAGTTTACTTAAATGATTTAATAGTTTTATATGTAGAAAAAAAAATTAAACATAAATAAGATTATTAATTAGAAATTACAATTAAAAAGTTAAAATTAAACTTAATGAATTTATTAAGATGATTAAATAAATTAATTAAACTGAGAACATTATGTGTAGGAAAATAGATTATCTGTAGAGAAAAAATAAATAAATAAATACGATTATTAATTCAAAATTACAATTAAAAAATTAAAATTAAACTTAATGAGTGTATTAAAATTATTTAATAAATTAATTAAACTGAGAACATTATATGTAGAAAAATGGATTATATGTAGAAGATAAAAAAAATAAAAAAAATAAAATAAAATAAAGACGATTATTAGTTCAAAATTACAATTAAAAAGTTAAAATTAAACTTAATGAATTTATTAAGATGATTAAATAAATTAATTAAACTGAGAACATTATGTGTAGGAAAATAGATTATCTGTAGAGAAAAAATAAATAAATAAATACGATTATTAATTCAAAATTACAATTAAAAAATTAAAATTAAACTTAATGAGTGTATTAAAATTATTTAATAAATTAATTAAACTGAGAACATTATATGTAGAAAAATGGATTATATGTAGAAGATAAAAAAAAAAAAATAAAATAAGATAAAGACGATTATTAGTTCAAAATTACAATTAAAAATTGAAATTAAACTTAATGAATGTATTAAACTCGTTTAATAAATTAATTAAACTGAGGACATTATATGTAGAAAATAGATTATATGTAGAAAAAAAATAGAAAAATAAATAAAATATATAAATAAGATTATTAATTTAAAAAAATAAATAAATAAATAAATAAATTAAATGAACGAAGTGATTTTTCCTATCTTTGAAGATTTCGGTTTTCCGTGATGTGGTTGCTGAAGGTTATCAGAGCTCCCTTGAAGTTGCTGTACAGCAGTGCAGGACTCGCCGGCCACTGGTTTCCGGCTCCTGAAACCACGCGTTCCAGCTCCTGTCTGTAGTCATCGGTGAGTCTGCAGTCAGTAAGATGTATACTGTAACCACGCGATCCAGCTCCTGTCTGTAGTCATCGGTGAGTCTGCAGTCGGTAAGATGTATACTGTAACCACGCGTTCCAGCTCATGTCTGTAGTCATCGGTGAGTCTGCAGTCAGTAAGATGTATACTGTAACCACGCGATCCAGCTCCTGTCTGTAGTCATCGGTGAGTCTGCAGTCAGTAAGATGTATACTGTAACCACGCGATCCAGCTCCTGTCTGTAGTCATCGGTGAGTCTGCAGTCAGTAAGATGTATACTGTAACCACGCGATCCAGCTCCTGTCTGTAGTCATCGGTGAGTCTGCAGTCAGTAAGATGTATACTGTAACCACGCGATCCAGCTCCTGTCTGTAGTCATCGGTGAGTCTGCAGTCAGTAAGATGTATACTGTAACCACGCGATCCAGCTCCTGTCTGTAGTCATCGGTGAGTCTGCAGTCAGTAAGATGTATACTGTAACCACGCGATCCAGCTCCTGTCTGTAGTCATCGGTGAGTCTGCAGTCAGTAAGATGTATACTGTAACCACGCGATCCAGCTCCTGTCTGTAGTCATCGGTGAGTCTGCAGTCAGTAAGATGTATACTGTAACCACGCGATCCAGCTCCTGTCTGTAGTCATCGGTGAGTCTGCAGTCAGTAAGATGTATACTGTAACCACGCGATCCAGCTCCTGTCTGTAGTCATCGGTGAGTCTGCAGTCAGTAAGATGTATACTGCAACTATTCGGGAAGATGTATAGAAGATATTTACACTAGTTGAAAAAAAAGGTACTTATTTGACAGATTTTGGCTTCACAGAAGAATCTAGATAACAGGAATAATATACCTCTGAGACGAATACGTGCATACAAATACCTAAAAGACCATACAATATTTCAAATTTCTACTATAATTTGTTTTCCTTCTAAATAACATTTGAATATTTTCATCGCCTCCTTGGTAATAAAAAAAAATCAGTCCCGTAACGAGCTACGAGAGCCCTGAGGAGCAGATACTATAGAGGTATCTGATTCATGACCATAGGGCACACCACGGAGATTGTGTGGTCAGTACTATGCTCCGGCCGCCTGATTTTTCCCTTTGCTGCTAGGGTAATGTGACGTGGCGCCCTGCGGGGAGTGAGAACCTGCCTTCTCTACCTCTTTGGACTGATAACAGTTCACGTTTTATATTTTATTTGGAATTCGCACCACTTGTAAATGGTTACTATCCACAAAAGATAGTCAATTTTCTTCTCCATTTTGGATGTAACAGTTTCGTATATAATTTAAGGTTTTTATTCTTCTGTTTTTTTTTCCCCGTGGTCGGTAGGCCTTGGAGGAGTGGCGTCGGTTCGAGGGGAGTCTGTGAGAAAATGGCGTAGAAGCAGGTGCTAGAGAAAAAAAGTTTTTCTTTGCAAGTATGAGGTTTCCAGCTTTTAAGGAGGGACTGAGGCGTCCTTTTTGTTAACAATGAAAATGAAGACCCAGTAGCACGAAGAGGCGGCATTTGTCTTCTCGGTTTATCGTTTTGGCCGAACATGTGATTGGAACTCCATGTGGTAGGCTTCTAGAGCATATTGTGGGACATATGAGTGAGTAACCCATCCATTTTATCTTCTACTGGATACCAGTCTCCACGTTTCATTTATCTCCAGGCCTCATTTAAACTTTTTTTTCCTTTTGCCGTTCAAGTACTGCCATGAGTGCAAGTAACTATATTATTCAATACTTGGATAATATTGATTCTTCTTGTGATATTTTCATGTATATATATATATATTTATGCTTTATTTAGAGTCTAATTTTGTTCTTCCCAGATTACTGATAGTATCTGGTGTATATACATGTGTGGTTATCTATCGATACCTTTTGCTATATTATTCAATACTTGGATAATATTGATTCTTCTTGTGATATTTTTATGTATATATATATATATTTATGCTTTTATTTAGAGTCTAATTTTGTTCTTCCCAGATTACTGATAGTATCTGGTGTATATACATGTGTGGTTATCTATCGATACCTTTTGCTATATTATTCAATACTTGGATAATATTGATTCTTCTTGTGATATTTTTATGTATATATATATATATATTTATGCTTTTATTTAGAGTCTAATTTTGTTCTTCCCAGATTACTGATAGTATCTGGTGTATATACATGTGTGGTTATCTATCGATACCTTTTGCTATATTATTCAATACTTGGATAATATTGATTTTTCTTGTGATATTTTTATATATATATATATATCTATTTATGCTTTTATTTAGAGTCTAATTTTGTTCTTCCCAGATTACTGATAGTATCTGGTGTATATACATGTGTGTTTATCTATCGATACCTTTTGCTATATTATTCAATACTTGGATAATATTGATTCGTCTTGTGATATTTTTATGTATATATATATATATATATTTATGCTTTTATTTAGAGTCTAATTTTGTTCTTCCCAGATTACTGATAGTATCTGGGGTATATACATGTGTGTTTATCTATCGATACCTTTTGCTATATTGTTCAGTATTGGAATGATATTAGTTCTTCTTGTGATATTTAGAGTATATATGTATTCATGCTTACCCTTTATTTGGGCATTTATTTATTTTTTTTGGTATTCATAGATATTTATAATATTTAAGGTATATATATATGTGTACATGTAATTGTTGTCTTACTGGGAACATTTTGTACTTTATTTCAATATAGTTACCAGCTCTGGAGTATCTTGTTGTTTTCTTTTTTTTTTTATTTGGATCACCTGGGTTTCTACCTAATTGAACCTGGCTATCCGTTGTCTATCCGGATAAATTGTACCACCCCAGGTGTGGGTAAGTGAGTCTCGCTTTAAACTGTTTTTCTTTTGTTTCAATATTCTTTCAAATCAAATTTATTTCGGTACAATTTAATGGCGCCCGAACATTGGACTTTTGGTTCCACTTTTATTTGTTAATTTAGCTTCTTATGTTACATAGATTTTTTATATTCGCTCTTCTTTGTCTAATATCTGTCTTACCCTAGTGTGGTTAGTTCCTAATTTTATTCTATATTCATTTAGTCTTGTTTTCTTGTATAATTGTCATCATGTCTTCATTTGAGAAGTTGTCTACCGTTCAAAAATATAGATTTCTGCTTTCTCGTAGGGAAAAAGTGTTTGCCTTGGTCAGCGATATTTTTCAGACGTCAAAAGCTTTGACAGCTGATACTGCTTCTAAGTTTAGAACAAAATTTGATAGGTTGCTTAAGTCCGAAACGGAATGGGCAGACATCTGTGAGGCAATTGAGCTCTTTAATGCCTCATTAAATGATGATGAAATTGGTAATTTTACTATCTCTATCTCAGCGGAAGAAAGGTCTTTCTCTGATGCAGTAGATCAGGCAAAAGAGAATTATCTTGCCTTTGCGCAGACAGCAACTGTTCAACCTTTGAATAAAGGGGAAATTACTCATGTTACTCCGCTCAGTGATAACCTCCTCCCTCGTATCTCTATTCCTACATTCTCAGGGGAAACTGAGAAATTTGTGGAATTTCTGTCATTGTTCGAATCTGTCGTTGATAACAACAAAAATATCTCCGACATTGCAAAATTTCAATATTTAAGATCTTCATTATCTGGCGATGCACTCTCGGTCATCGCTGGAATTGATTTACTTCCCCAAAATTATGTCATTGCCTTGGAAGCCTTGAAGAATAGGTATCAGAATAAGAGACGCTTGGCTAGTATATATTTCCGTAAGGTCACGGAGTTTTCTCCTCTGTCGAATGGTTCACATAAGGAACTTCAGCGGTTTTTAACCACCCATACTAATAGCTTTTGTGCGTTGGAAAAAGTTGGTATTCCTGATATTAAGGACTTCATGAAATTGCAATTGGCTTTGACAAACCTAGATCCTGGTAGTCGTCGCGCATTTGAAGATGAATATTCATCTACTTCTTTTCCTTCATATGATGATTTAATTAAATTTATAACCAGTCGCAGTCGGACAGCAGAGTTGATGTCTGAAGAAGTTCGACCCGTGAAGAAGCCTGACAGTTCAGCTGGCAAAAAGAAGAGGATTACCTCCCCGACATACCAGTTATATTCAGTAGAGGACAACTCATCATCTCCATCGGAGGAGAATAAAAGCCTGAAGGTATCTTATTGCTCCCCTGTTCTAGCTTGTCCTGTTGCCCCTCGCCCACATCAAGATAGAGCTCCACCACCGGTTCGAAGAAAAGCTCCACTGCAATGCTGGAATTGTAAAGGACCTCATGTATATCGTAAATGCACTTTGCCCCGATCACAATTTTGTTTTAGGTGTGGACATTCTGGAGTAACAAAAATTAATTGTCCCAAGTGTAAACCGGGAATCCCGGGTGGTTCAGCCCCCAGAGTATTTTCAGTAGAAGCAGTTGGCCCAGCTGATTTATGGTATGATTTGAAGATGAAGCGGGTGAAGAGTCAGCCTCATAACCACCCTGAATGGATGGTTCGTCAAGAACGTCTGTACTATTATCGAAAAGATGCCAAGAAGAATAGAATGGATCGAGAAGAACCTGAAGCTTGGAAGTTAGTCGTGCCCTCGTACCAAAGGAACAAGGTTATGGAGGAGAACCATGCAGCTACACAAGCAGGACACCCTGGTATTGCCAAGACCTATTGGCGCGTTGCACAATCATATTACTGGCCTGGTATGTATGATGATATTTCACGTTTTGTTCGCCGTTGCAAAGTTTGTCAGAGAGTGAAAGCCAATAATCAGCCCAGTAGAGGATGGATGCAGCATCGGCATATCCAAGCCCCTTGGGATTGCGTCAGCTTTGACATAATGGGCCCTTATCCTCGTAGTGCTCAAGGATTTACCCACCTTTTGGTGTTTCAAGATGTTTTCACACGTTGGGTGGAGTTGGTCCCCTTAAGGAATACCTCTGCTGCTTTGGTTGCTGAAAAGTTTAGAAATGTCATCCTTAACCGTTTTGGTTGTCCCAGAGTCATCATCACCGACAATGGTACTAATCTCGTAAGCAAATGTATTGGTAAGATCACCGAGTCTTGTGGTATCTACCATCACCGCACCCCTTTCTATCATTCCCAAGCCAATCCTGTTGAGAGGTCTAATCGTAACATCAAACAGATCATCACTTCTTACTTGCAGGGATCTCACAAGAACTGGGATAAGTTCATTGGTGAAATCCAGTTTGCGCTCAATTCCGTTTGCCAAGAGTCCACCAAGTTCTCTCCGGCTTTCCTCAATTATGGTCGGGAACTCCGCATGGCTAATAGCCCCCGTTTTACTAGTCAGGACCATGATATTGATCTGAATCAGGATGTTAGTCCAGCCAAGGAAAGATGGGCTCAACGTATGAAGAAAATGAAGGAGATCTTCCACGCTGTAGAAGAAAATGTGGTGAAAGCCCAAGATACACAGATGAACCGTTACAACCTCAGACGAAGGGAAGAGACCTTCAAGCCTGGAGATCAAGTCCTCAGGAAGAGCTTTCCGCAATCCTCTAAACCCAATTCGTTCTGTGCCAAGCTAGTGCCCAAGTTTATCGGTCCTTTCAAGGTCACCCGTGTTAGCCCAGCTGGAGTCTGTTGGTTGGAAGATGAGAAAGGATCACAAGCAGGGAAATGGCATGCTCGTAACCTCAAACCCTATAATTGTTGATAATTTCTGGCGGTTCTCCCTCTAAGGAAGGGGGTATTGTGACGTGGCGCCCTGCGGGGAGTGAGAACCTGCCTTCTCTACCTCTTTGGACTGATAACAGTTCACGTTTTATATTTTATTTGGAATTCGCACCACTTGTAAATGGTTACTATCCACAAAAGATAGTCAATTTTCTTCTCCATTTTGGATGTAACAGTTTCGTATATAATTTAAGGTTTTTATTCTTCTGTTTTTTTTTCCCCGTGGTCGGTAGGCCTTGGAGGAGTGGCGTCGGTTCGAGGGGAGTCTGTGAGAAAATGGCGTAGAAGCAGGTGCTAGAGAAAAAAAGTTTTTCTTTGCAAGTATGAGGTTTCCAGCTTTTAAGGAGGGACTGAGGCGTCCTTTTTGTTAACAATGAAAATGAAGACCCAGTAGCACGAAGAGGCGGCATTTGTCTTCTCGGTTTATCGTTTTGGCCGAACATGTGATTGGAACTCCATGTGGTAGGCTTCTAGAGCATATTGTGGGACATATGAGTGAGTAACCCATCCATTTTATCTTCTACTGGATACCAGTCTCCACGTTTCATTTATCTCCAGGCCTCATTTAAACTTTTTTTTTCCTTTTGCCGTTCAAGTACTGCCATGAGTGCAAGTAACTATATTATTCAATACTTGGATAATATTGATTCTTCTTGTGATATTTTCATGTATATATATATATATTTATGCTTTATTTAGAGTCTAATTTTGTTCTTCCCAGATTACTGATAGTATCTGGTGTATATACATGTGTGGTTATCTATCGATACCTTTTGCTATATTATTCAATACTTGGATAATATTGATTCTTCTTGTGATATTTTTATGTATATATATATATATTTATGCTTTTATTTAGAGTCTAATTTTGTTCTTCCCAGATTACTGATAGTATCTGGTGTATATACATGTGTGGTTATCTATCGATACCTTTTGCTATATTATTCAATACTTGGATAATATTGATTCTTCTTGTGATATTTTTATGTATATATATATATATATTTATGCTTTTATTTAGAGTCTAATTTTGTTCTTCCCAGATTACTGATAGTATCTGGTGTATATACATGTGTGTTTATCTATCGATACCTTTTGCTATATTATTCAATACTTGGATAATATTGATTCTTCTTGTGATATTTTTATGTATATATATATATATATTTATGCTTTTATTTAGAGTCTAATTTTGTTCTTCCCAGATTACTGATAGTATCTGGGGTATATACATGTGTGTTTATCTATCGATACCTTTTGCTATATTGTTCAGTATTGGAATGATATTAGTTCTTCTTGTGATATTTAGAGTATATATGTATTCATGCTTACCCTTTATTTGGGCATTTATTTATTTTTTTTGGTATTCATAGATATTTATAATATTTAAGGTATATATATATGTGTACATGTAATTGTTGTCTTACTGGGAACATTTTGTTCTTTATTTCAATATAGTTACCAGCTCTGGAGTATCTTGTTGTTTTCTTTTTTTTTTTATTTGGATCACCTGGGTTTCTACCTAATTGAACCTGGCTATCCGTTGTCTATCCGGATAAATTGTACCACCCCAGGTGTGGGTAAGTGAGTCTCGCTTTAAACTGTTTTTCTTTTGTTTCAATATTCTTTCAAATCAAATTTATTTCGGTACAGTAATTAGCACCAAGGTACCCATTAATAAATTAATTAAACGCTGGGTTGCCCTAGGGACGGTCAGGTAGGCCGAATTAAACCCATGAACGAAGACACTAGAAGAAAAAATCTTGCTCGGGATTTGAACTCAGAGATCCTCCAGCATATTAGTCCAGTGCTCTCTACCACTGAGCTAAGCTCGCCCCCTCCTCGGTAATAAATACCTAAATAATTCGATAAAAGATGTTTCTTGGAAGAGCCACAGGTGTATAGAGGAAATATTTTTGGAAGGGGCTGGCGGTATTTTGGTGGGTATGGAATACTAACAAAATATAAGTTGGAATAGTTAGCCAACTAAAACGCTAGTGCACAAAAAAAAAAAAAAAAAAAAAAAAAATCTGATCTTATTTAATTTATTTTTAAGGTTTTTTTTACAGATTAAATCAATTTTGGGGGGGGGGGCGGCACCCATAACCAGAACCGAAAAGTACAGCCCAAAAAAAAAGAAGAAAAGAAATAATCTATTAATGTTTCAGTTGAAGAAAATGTCATTAACTAACCTTATTTTTGTAAGAAAATTTAAAAAAAACAAAGACAAAAGAGTGGCTAAGTTATCTTTACTCCATCATTCATCTAGAGCGAAGTAAGGAAGTGAAGGAGTACCTTTCCCCTTCTGGGGTTGTCAGGATAAAAATGGCATTCAGTCAAAACATTAATTCATCTTACTCTTATCAAAAGGTAGACATTTTGGCAACTTGATAAGCCTTTTGAGATAGCTAATAGCCTCATTCACCATTTAGGCGAGCTAATTAATTCAAGAATGCCTCCTTCAACTGAGAAGTCCTTCTCTCCACCCAGATATAGAGAAAGGAGGGAATTAGTGAAAGACAAAAAAGAAAAAAAAAAAAATTGTGAGAGAACAGAAGTTCAAGAGCTGAACCCTCAAGATGTAGAGAAATCGGAGGAAAGCCACAAGCAGAAATTCTCAAGTTAAAATGTTTTCAGTAGATGGTCCCTTAAGTGCTCAAGAGGGACTAATTACTAACTGCAACTCAAGGCAATTTTTTTTTATTACTTTTATCTTTCATTTCAATAAATACTTTATTAAAAATCGCAAGCTATTGAATCATTCACAATAGTACATAAAAACATTCGTGCGATATTTTTTTTTAAATTTTTTAAAGGGCTTCGAATCTATGTCGATGAGCCCTAATATAAAATAAAATGTATACACTTCATTTACATTATTTTCACATTCATCCAATTTACAATTTAACTTAAATAAGATAAAGTATATAAAACAAGATGGAACTGGATAAAAATAATAAACAAATATACTCGTATAATACAATTCAGTTACATTTACAATGCATTACAATTCACAAAGAGTCATAGGCGAATATAAGGGGGAGGGCTGAGGGTAAAAAGTGTATAAAAAAAACCTTAAAAATAAATTAAATAAGATTACATAGTTTAGAAAAAATAGTTTTTATTCTGTGTAATAGCGTTTTAATTCACTAAGTATTCTAAGTTTTAGATTGTTAGGATTCCATACCATCCAAATGTTCTCAGCCCTCCCCCCCCCCCAAAATTCTCTCAGCCCCTTCCGAAATTATTTTCTATATAAGCCTACACTAGGAGAAGAAGGAAGATTGGTTATATTTTTTTGTATAACCTATCTTCCTTTTAGTCTTTTTTAAATAATAAAATATAGTGTTGATGTGAGGGCTACCTTATGTGAGTAATGTTTGTGGCATGAGTAAATTGTCTCGTGTCTTGCAGTCTGTCAGTATGTGTTTTATCTTCAGGGCAACATTACACAGTGAGCGCACGGGTTTTATTTGAAATTAAATAGGTTGAAAATGCCTTATTTTATATATCAATTTTAGAAAATCATATCGACATGATTCTTTCACCAATTCATTTGTTTTATAGAGTAGATTAAAGGAACAATTCAATCTTCAAACAATTATTTATATTTCAAAAATATGCTCAAGTTTTCAAGTAAACTAGTTTTATACATTGTTTTAAACCAAAAATAATCGCAGATTTAAACGCATCATCGAAAACAGAAAATAATAATTTTTCCCAGGTCGGCAAAGACTAAAAATTTATAACCGAAAAAGTAACATGACGTTTTGAAATTCAATATCTCGCCTTGAGATAATCTGATTTTTACATACTTGAGCTCTTTGAAAAGTAAAAAGATTGCTTTTTCTAACCATATAAATGGCTATTTTATTACTCAGAAGGTACTTCTGGTTCTGAAATGGTTCTGAAAATAAAAATAAAATGTAATGTCCTATTCCAAACCACGTAGAAACACCCTAATTGGAAGGAAATGTGTCACATTAGAGCCTTTATCGACCCTCCAAGTTTGGTTTGAATCGGGTAAATGTTCTTTGAAATATGGCCGGATTGTTGAATCTGTATAAAATGTTGAGGGCCTTAGCGAAATTTAAAATGGGTACATTTTTTTTATTTTTGGAATCTTCCCAAAAATTGAGTATAGGGGTTTTTTAATGAGCTAAAAACAAATCTGACATCCGATTTTTAAATATTAATTTGTTTATAATGGATAACTTTTTTAAAGTAGGTGTATGGAATATTTTAGGAGAATAATTACTTCTATAGAGTCAAGTATGTAAAACAATTTTTTTATTTACCTCTTAAACTCTTCAATACTAAAACTATAAATAGGGACACAATCGTCTCTCTCTACAAAACTCTGATCAGGCTTATACTGGATGGATAATCTTTATGGATGTCAATGCTGTGTCCTGAAAGAAGTGGATGAGCAGAAGATTGCAGTTTTTAAAGGAAAATATTAAGAGGAATTTATGGGCACACGGAAGATGAGATACAATCTAGAGCTGTATGAAAAATATGGAGATGTTCAAGTAGTGGATTTAATAAATATAAGCAGGGTCCGTTGAGCTGGTCATCATTATTCGTAAAATAAAATATGAAAAATAAAGAAAAACAAAGAGCAAGATGTTGGCTGGTTGAGTCAAGCTGGTTGTGGATGGCTAGGGTCTGGATAAGTGGGGCGATTTCTTTTGGATGTCAGGACATGGACTGGATTGTGGATCTACATAATGCTA